>JAPKLY010000285.1:603431-619033 GCA_026898435.1 Prunella vulgaris | reverse complement strand
GATCTCTTGTGTAAGCAATAGCTGCTTGATTATCACAATGAACTGACCCAGCTTCCACTGGGGTGTTAATTGTCTCCAAATGTTTCAGGAATCTTCTTAACCAAATAGCCTCTTGAACTGCAGTAGCACATGCCATAAATTCGGCTTCCATTGTAGATGTGCTATACAAGTTTGTTTCTTTCTACACCATGATATTGCTCCATTGTTGAGTAAGAAGATATAACTGGAAGTTGATTTTTGTTCATCCAAATCACCACTCCATCCCGCATCTATATACCCATTGAGTGTCATATTGTTTCCTTGATAGCAAAGGTAATAGTCTGCAGTCCCTTTTAGATATCTGAAAATCCTTTTCACAGTCATCTAGTGTCTTTTTCCAGGATTATATTGATACCTGCTGACTAGACTAACAGTATAATATATGTCTGGTCGTGTGCACAACATTGCATACATCAGACTACCAATAGCATTGGCATATGGTATTTTGGACATTTCATCTTTTTCTTTTTAAGTCTTAGGACACGTATCTAAGCTCAAAGATCCACCTTTCATAATAGGAGTATCCAGTGGTTTGCAGTCTTTCATTTTCAATCGTTCCAAAAGTTTCTTGATGTAAATTTCTTGGGATAAACCTAATAATCTTTTCGAGCTATCCCTATGAATCTTAACACCAAGAATGTATTCTACTTCACCCATATCTTTCATTTCAAAATTTGAAGACAACCATTTCTTGATGTGAGTGTTCCTTTTGAAATCGTTTTGAATGAAAGTATATGTAGTATATTGACACCATTGTTTGACGAAAATGAAGAATATGATTTTACCCTTCCTGGAATAACTTCATAATAAGGGATATATGTGTGATGTGAGTAGGAAATATGATGATGAAAGATTTTAAATAAATCTGTGAATGATTTCTGAAATGTTTCTGCATTTATGTGCGAAACTTTCTGGGGAAAATAGAATGTGGGAAGGTACTCTTTAAATGCAGCCTTTTAAAAAGAAAATTTGGATATGGTGTCATGAAATATAATATCCTACGAATGATCTTGAAGAAGAATATATGCATGTGTAGCTGATAAGAAGATGAACACTATGATTTTTAGAGACGAATATGGGAAATGATTCTTGGATTGATAAATTGTTTTTATCATTGTGATCTGATTTAAGAAAATTAGAATATGTTTCTTGAAAAACACTAGCAAATTGATGTATTTGTTCAATGAAAGTAATTATTTGAAGTTGTGTTTGGAAGAACACCATATGATAAAGATGATGAACCAATTGTTTTTGACTCGTAAAGGTAGAAATGACCGAGCCACTTCCCAAGAATCTGGGAAAAGATTTTGACAAAGCTGCCAACACGCCGGTTAGTATGGATATTCCGACAACAGTAGTGTTGGATGAAAGAACTCCGGGTATGAACCCAGATCAGAACGATTCCTCCTTAGTTTTGATGACATCGGTACATTTGAAAAGTCTGATACAGTCGGTAGTGAATAACGCCTTGTTGGCCAGAACTCCATAGTTGGAGGCTCCACCGGGGATGCAGATACCCCCATCGGAGATGCCTCCACTCACTAGAAATGAAAATGCGACGGCTGAAATGTTGGGATCTGGACCTCAGGTCGAACCTGTTGCCAGAACTCACTGCATGCCAGAAAATAGGGCATGGAATGTTCCCGGAGAAAATAGGGCCTAGAATGTGGCCGGTAAAAATTGGGCCTGGAACGTGCCCAACACATCACCTCTTCCTTTGGGAGATGTCCCAGGGGAAGAAGATGTGAGAACCAGAATTGGCAGTGCAGCTGCCGGCGGATCTGCCACCAGAGATGAGAGAATGTTTACCAGAACTGGTACGAGAGGTTCACAGTTAGTTGAGTATGAAAGTGGGGACTCAGAAGAAGAAGAAGCTGAGTCCACAGCAAAGATTGCTGCGAACAAAGAACTAGCATCTCTGAAAAGAGATATGGAAACGAATAAGAAACATTATGAAAAAACAGAAAAGAAATCCCTCCGCTCAGGGGGATCTCCATTTTCTAAGGAAATTCTGGCAGATCCATTGCCAGGGAACTTCAAAACTCTGAGTTATGAGTATGATGGAACTACTGATCCGCAAGATCATTTGTTGAGATTTGAAAATGGAGCTTTGCTCCATAGATATTCTGATGGGGTAAAGTGTAGAGTAGTCCTCACTACCCTCACCAAATCAGCTAAGAAATGGTTTAGTCAGTTGCCCGCAGAATCGATTCACTCCTTTGGGGAACTCAGTAACTTGTTTTTGCATCAATTCGCCAGTGCTTGAAAAATTGCAAAGAATTCATTGTATTTGTTATCTTTGAAGCAGAAATCGAATGAAAAATTGAGAGAATATATCATGAGGTTCAATGAGGCAGCACTGGAAGTGCCCTCAGCCTTTGATGAAGTAAAGACGAATGCTCAAGCTCAGGGCCTAAGAGATGGAGAATTTTTTAAGTCTCTGCCTAAGAAACCACCCTTATCATTTGATGAGCTCCAGGAAAGAGCCGATAAGTACATAAACCTGGAGGAGGCCAGAGGGGCCAAGAAAGAGAAAAATCGTGATGAGAAAAGTGGAGATAAAAAGAAAGAATCAGAAAAGAAGAAATTGACCTCTCTAGAGAAAGGAAAGGGGGGCAGAGAAAAGGTTAAACCTGAGAGATTTGACACTTACACTCCTCTGACACTGCAACCTGCAGAAATGTTGGAAGTAGTAGCTGATCATCCTGGTTTTAAGTTTCCTTTCTCAGCGAAAAGAGGGCCTAAAAATCCAAGATCTGAATTCTATTGTAGATTCCATAATGATTATGGACATGATACAAATGAATGCCGACATTTGAGAGATTAATCAGAGAAGGACATCTAGCAGAGTTTGTCAGAAGGATAGAGAAAGAAACAGCTATCCACATAAGAGAAAGGAAGTTCCAGAAAAGGGAAAAGAGGTGATAGACCAGCAAAGAAAATATGGACCTGGATACAAAAGGGGATATATCCAAATGATTGTGGGAGGCCCAACGGATGGTGATTCCAAGCGGGCAAGAAAAGCTTCTGTGAGATCTGCTCAACTCTGGGCAAGCAGAGTTGGATATGTGGTGGGAGAAATGAATAATCTCCTCCCATGTATCCAATTCGGACTGGAAGATGAAATTCCAGTTCAGAGACCACACAATGATGCATTAGTGGTGACAATGGAAATCAGAGGATATGATGTTGCTAGGGTCTTTGTGGACACTGGCAAGTCAGCAGACATCATTTTTTATGATTGTCTAGCAAAGATGAACTTGAATGTGAAACTTGAAACAGTTGACACAACACATTTTGGATTCACGGGAGGAGCAATCCATCCCAAATGGCAAATTTCCCTTCAAGTCAGAATGGGAAACCCGCCAGTATGCAATGTGAAGATGGTAAGTTTTTTGGTGGTAGATGTTCCTTCATCATATAATGTGATTCTGGGGGGGACCATCTCTGAATCTTTTCCAACCAGTTGTCTCCATGTATCATATGAAATTGAAGTTTCCAGTTGGGGAAGAAGTGGCAGAATTGTTGGGAGACCAATGCTGCTCTAGAAAGTGCTATATTGAGACAGTGAGAAAAGCCACACAATCTGCGAAAACAGATGAAACCAGAGGGGATGACCCCATTGGTATGAGGATGAAGAGAATAGAGCAAATGGAAGAAGAGCCAGAGATGAAAATCCTGGCAGAAGAAGAGCTTATGCCAATGGAGTTGTTCCCGGGCAGAGTTGGATTCACTACCAAAATTGGTACACAGATGATGAGCAATGTAGCAGAAGCAGTCATCGAATGCTCGAGAAGAAATGCAGATTTGTTTGCATTCCAACCAGAGGATTTTGTTGGAATTGATCCAGAAGTGGCTCTGCATAGCTTAAATGTGGATCCCAATTGCAAACCTGTGAAGCAAAAGTTGAGACAATTTGGATATGAGAAATATCAAATCATAAGAAAAGAAGTAGAGAAGCTCTTGAGAGCAAAACACATAGAGGAAGTACAATTTCCAGAATGGTTGTCCAATGCTGTTACGGTAGCAAAGGGAGCCGTAGCATGGAGAATGTGCATAGATTTTCGAGATCTGAATAGAGCATCCCCAAAAGATCATTATCCTTTGCCAAGGATTGATCAACTTGTGGACTCAACGTCCGAATGTGAATTATTGTCAATGATGGATGCCTATCAAGGTTACCATCAGATCTGGATGAAAAAAGAAGATGTGCCTAGAGCATGCTTTGTGGAGTCTTGTGGCACTTATTCATATGTGAAAATGCCTTTTGGATTAAAGAACGCTGGTGCCCCCTATCAGAGAATGGTAGATCTGGTATTCAAGAAGCAAATTGGTCGTAACATGGAAGTATACGTAGATGATATGCTGGTAAAAAGTTTCCAAGCAAAAGACCATGCTTCAGATTTGGAGGAAATATTTGGAGTAATCAGAGCTTATCATATCCGATTAAACCCCACAAAGTGCGCATTCAGGGTAAGATCGGGAAAATTTCTTAGGCATATGGTAGCTCCCAGAGGCATTGAGGTGAACCAGGCAAAGGTGAAGGCAACTCTTGATATGCAATCACCTAGAAATTTGAAATAGGCACAAAAGCAAAATGGGCATATTGCAGCCTTGGTCGTTTCATCTGTCGTGCAGCAGAGAAGAATTTGCCTTTCTTTAAGATATTGAGGAAAGGCTCAAGGTTTGAATGGAATGAAAAATGTCAAAGAGCTTTCGAAGATCTGAAAGATTATTTGTAAAGGTTGCCCTTACTCACCAAACCGGTGCCAAAGGAAACCTTGTATTTATACTTCTCCGTGGGAGAATATGCACTGAGTTCAGTTCTGATAAGAGAGCAAGAAGGAAGACAATTGCCCATATACTATGTTAGCAAGATAATGCAAGGGCCAGAAGTGAGATATTCTGAAATTGAGAAGTCTGTTATGGCTCTGATGGTGACAGTCAAAAGGCTTAGGCCATACTTTTTATCGTACAAGGTAGTTGTGAGAACCAATCTACCCATGAGATCTATAATCGGTAGACCAGATCTGTTTGGCAGAATGGTCAAATGGGCAGTAGAGCTAGGAGAGTATGATCTCGAGTTTGAGCCCAGAACTGCTATTAAGGTACAAGCCTGAGATTTGGAAGGCGTTTGTAGATGGATCTTCATCGACAGCTGGGTGTGGGGTAGGAATTGTGATAATTCCTCCAACCGGAGAGGAATTGAAATTTGCAATCAAGTTGAAGTTCAGATAGTCTAAAAATGAGACTGAATATGAGGCATTCTTGATAGGAATGCAGATGATGTGGGAGATGGGTGCGCAGAGAGCCATCATCTACTCAGATTCACAGCTGGTTATCTAATAGCTCTTGGGGGCATACGAAAGAAAGAATGCCAAAATGATAGAATATGCAGAATTAGCTAAAAAAGTAAAGAAGAAGTTTGAAGAACTTAAGATTGAGCAAATTCCTAGAGGGAAAAATGGCACAGCTGATTATTTGGCTAAGCTGGCCAGCTCTGCAGAAGAAGGAATGCCAGGAAAGATCACCTTGTTCACAGGGGAAGAAAAAATTCATCTCCCGGAAGTGAATTCTATCTCTGATGGAAACGATTGGAGGATCCCAATCATCCAGTTTTTCAGAATTGGAGAGGGGACAGAAGCAGTAAAGAAGAGAGCTTGTATAAGATATTGTATGATTGGAGATGATCTATACAGAAGAACGTTTTCCGAACCTCATTCGAGGTGTCTTTCAGAGAAAGAAGGGAACTATGTATTAAGAGAAATTCATGAAGGATGCTGTGGCAGTCATGCTGGATACAGAGAGTTGGCAAGGAAGGTCTTGAGAGCCGGATATTATTGGCCAACTCTAGCAAGAGATGCTCGAGAATTGGTCAAGAGATGTGATAAATGCCAGAAGCATGGACCTATAATACACACACCAGCTGAGGAAATGGGATTGATGTTCTCTCCATGAGCATTTGATAAATGGGGCATTGATATTGTGGGAAAGTTTCCTACAGCCCCTGGAGGAAAGGCTTTCATGATCGTAGCTGTTGATTACTTCACAAAATGGGTAGAAGCGGAAGCAGTAAGAAAATTTGATGAGACAACCATCATAAAGTTCTTATGGAAGAATATACTTTGCAGATATGGGATACCACGAATCCTAAAATCAGATAATGGAACCCAGTTTGTAGGAGCTCGAGTTCAGAACTGGTGTTCAGAGATGAATATTTAGCAGAGATTTGCAGCAGTGGCTCATCCTCAAGCAAATGGGCAAGTAGAAGTCACTAATTGCACTATAGTGAATGGAATCAAAACTCGTCTATCCAGAGCTGGAGGAGACTGGGTGGAAGAGTTACAGAACTTGTACCAGAACTGCCACCGGAGAATCACCTTTTAATTTGGTGTATGGAGCTTCAGCTGTGATTCCAGTCGAAGTAGGAATCAAAACACATCGCAAATTGATGTATGACGAAGAGCAGAATGCGAAGTTGATGAGAGAAAACCTGGATTTGCTAGAGGAAGAGCGAGAGATGGAAAATCTAAGAATGAAAAAGTACAAAAACAAGGTAAATGCTGCACATGATAAGAAAGTAAGAATGAGGAAATTAGAGAAGGGAGATTTGGTTCTACGCAGAGCTGATGCTCTCAAACCAACTGGAAAACTGGACCCTAATTGGGAAGGCCCCTATGTGGTGACCAAAGTCTTGAGAGGAGGAGCATATGAATTGACAGATGAGAATGGCTATAAGTTGTCGGTACCATGGAACATTTCGAACCTGAAGAAGTACTACGCTTAGATGAGCATGAGCTCAGAGATTCTAGGCAAGTTTTTTTATTGTATTTGAATCAAAGATGTAAGCAATAGATGCTATGATTTTTTGAATTCAATGAAACCCTACCAGAGCTGAGGCGTTTCAGTTCTGATAAATGATTATGCAATATCGAATATTGGGAAAACTCTTGAATCTCCAATTCTTAAATAAAATTCCAGAGAATTCAGTTAAGAACTGGAGGGAGTAGAATTGAAGAAATTTTTTGACGAATTTGAACTCTAAGTTCTTAAATTAACTTCCAGAGAAGTTTAGTTAAGAACTGGAGGGAGTAGAATTGAAGAATTTTTTTGACGAATTTGAACTTTAAGTTCTTAAACAAACTTCCAGAGAAGTTCAGTTAAGAAGTGGAGGAAATAGAATTGAAGAAATTTTTTGTCTAATTTGAACTTTAAGTTCTTAAACAAACTTCCAGAGAAGTTCAGTTAAGAACTGGAGGGAATAGAATTGAAGAAATTTTTTGACGAATTTGAACTTTAAGTTCTTAAACTAACTTCCTGAGAAGTTCAGTTAAGAACTGGAGGGAGTAGAATTGAAGAAATATTTTGATGAATTTGAACTTTAAGTTCTTAAACAAACTTCCAGAGAAGTTCAGTTAAGAACTGGAGGGAGTAGAATTGAAGAAAATTTTTGACGAATTTGAACTTTAAGTTCTTAAACAAACATCCAGGGAAGTTCAGTTAAGAACTGGAGGGAGTGGAATTGGAGAAATTTTTTGACGAATTTGAACTCTAAGATTTTAAACAAACTTCCAGAGAAGTTCAATTAAGAACTGGAGGCAGTGGGGTTTTGGTTAAACCAATATCCTAGATATCTTTTTACTGAAGTAAATGAAACAAAACAATACGCAAGCAAGAAAACGAAATATTGCATAAGTGATAGCAAAAATAAAGATGATTCAAAGATACAGCAAGAAAGTCTCAATGGGACATTGTTCAAAAGACAGAAATAAGAAGGTCGTAGCCATAAAACAATGAATGAAACATTTCATTCATTCAAATCGGTAACCAAGCCAATAATGGTAACCAAGTCAGTAAAAGCTTGTCCAGCAGCAGCAGAGGGAGGCTTCCCTGGATCGGAACCATCAGATGAAGACAGATCATAGAGTAGAGAATCGGCAGTAGGCAAATCTGGGGAAGAGAATACTTCTCCTGAAAGTTGAAGAGCAGCTTTCCTCATGGCAGGAAGGAACCATGGGGCATCATGAGGGGCAGAAGCATCCCCTTGGAAATGAGGAGAAGGGGTGATATTATCCTTAGCCTTGGAAATATCGAGCTTTTCCAGAAAACCTTTCTCTTGAGCCTGTTTCGCAGCGTACTTGAAACCATGTTTCATGAAATGACTGATGTGAGGAGTCTTATCACTCAAATATAGTGAACTGGATCGATAAGCTTGAAGAATCCCTTCAAGCAATTCCATGAGAAAAGCCAGCCCAGAAGAGGTATGGATAAATTTCGAACGGTAGAGACTGATGCCATCCAAGATACCTTGGGCATGACCCTGAGAGTAGCTTTCCTCCAGCAGCTTTTTCTTTGACCTCAGTTGGAGAGAAAGAAGTTTCTCAGCCTTGGAAACCTGCTGTTGAAAAGATGAGTTCTCTGAAACGAGGACACCGATACGAGCTTTTAAATCTTTGTTCTCTTGAGAAAATTGAGATATTTCCTGTTCCTTAGAGGCCAAATCAGAGGCAGAAGGAGCGTCACTTTCCAAACCTTCAATCTTGAGTTCTTCAGTAACTATTGGAGGGAGTAGTTGACGTGGGATAAGTGTCTATCCCACTGTTCGTAGCCAAAAGAGGAGGGTGATGTGGGATAAGTGTCTGTCTCACTGTTTGTAGCTAAAAGAGAGGGAATATAGTCTTTGATCTCATATCCAGCTCTGGTAGAGCCAGAACTGATTTGTCAGCCAGAAAGTTAGGGAAAATCTCTCAGAACATAGAAGTTATTTAGATACTAACTTCAGAAGGTTACACTCTCATCTCTGGGAGAGTTGGTGAAACCAGAAGTCAGAACTGAACGAATGTCTTAATTCGTATGCAAATTATTATTTACTCGACGAAACTTGGATAGGAAGTATTGGAATATCAATAATGCTGAAATAGAGATTCTCCTATAATAGTGTGTAGTGAGCACTACCATGAAAAAGGACAAATAAGGAATCATTCTTGTACCAATGAATTGCTATTAGTGAAACTTGGCATAAATGATAACAAACCACTATATGGTCCCCTCAGGTGGTCCCCTATGACAGATGGGATTTGAGGATAAGAGATTGCAATTATACCCTTAAGAGAAGAAGAGGATATACAAAGATCATTATCATTCATAAAGAGACACATTACATTTTTCATAACACAATCTTTACACGATACACACATATATCAATGGTAGCTAACTTGGGCGTCGGAGGATCAACGCCGGGGTCCCTCCCGGCTTCATTTCTTGCAGATTCTCACCGGAAAACCTCCAGAGCAGGCTGTCGGAGTTGGAAAACTGTTTCAAAGGAGCTCCTGGCATCATCTCTGGTTAAAGAAGTATTATATTTAGCTAAACTCAGGTAAAACTTGATTCATCCCTACTTATTAAATTCTTGTTGATGCATGTGACATTTTTGTACACATCATCTGCCGCCGTCTGTGGGAACATTTGGGCTTTGGCGTGAGTGTTCTTTCCAAAATTGTTTTGTGTGAAGAAATATATAGATTATTAGCAATGGTGTTTGCTGAATATAAGAGATCTGATTTTACCTTTCCTTGAAGAATCTTATGATGAGAAATATGTGTATGATTTGAATAGGAAATATAATGATTGAAGTCCCTAAATGAATCTGTGAATGATTTTTGGGGAATGCTTTTACCCTGTGTACAAAATTTTTTTGGAAAATAGAATGTGGAAAGGTACTTTTTGAATATGAAAGCAGCTTTTTAGAAAGGAATCTGAATATAATATCTTATGAATGATTTTGAAGATGAGTATATGCATGTGTAGTTTATAAAAGATGAATGTCATGGTTTTTAGATATGAATATGAGATACGATCTGAATGATTCTTCATTGGATAAAGGAACTCTCGGTACGAACCCTGGGTACGAACCCAGATCCGAATGATTCTTCATTGGTCTCGATGACTCCAGAGCACCTGAAAAGCCTGATACAGTTAGCAGTGACTAGCACCTTGTCAGCTAGAGCTCCAGAGATGGGGGCTCCATCAGGGACGCTGATACCTCCGATGGAGATACCTCCACCTGCCAGAAACAAAAATACAATGGCTGAAATGCTCAGATCTGGACCTCAGATTGAACCTGTGGTCAGAACTCAAAGCATGCCAGAGAATAGGGCCTGGAATGTGCCCGGAGAAAATAGGGACTGGAATGTGCCCGGAAAAAACAGGACTTGGAACGTGCCCAACACATCACCTCTTCCTCTGGGAGACGTCCCAGGGGAAGAAGATGTGGGAACCAGAATTGGCAGGACAGCTGCCGGTGGATCTGCTGCCAGAGATGAGAGAATGGTTACCAGAACCGGTACTAAAGGTTCACGATTGGTTGAGTATGAAAGTGGTTATTCAGAGGAAGAACAAGCTGAATCCACGGCAAAGGCTACTGCCAACAAAGAACTAGCTTCTCTGAAACGAGATATGGAAACAATTAAGAAACATTACGAGAAAACAGAAAAGAGGTCATTCCGCCCTGGAGGATCCCCATTCTCTGAGGAAATTCTGGCAGATCCGCTACCAGGAAATTTTAAGACTCTGAGTTATGAATACGATGGAACTACTGATCCTCAGGATCATTTGTTGAGATTTGAAAATGGAGCTTTGCTCCATATATATTTTGATGGGGTAAAGTGCAGAGTATTTCTCACTACACTCACCAAATCAGCCCAGAAATGGTTCAGTCAATTGCCCACAGAATCTATCCATTCTTTTGGGGAACTCAGTAACTTGTTCTTGCATCAATTTGCTAGTGCTCGAAAAATTGCAAAGACTTCATTGTACTTACTGTCTCTGAAGTAAAAATCGAATGAAAGTTTGAGGGAGTATATTACAAGATTCGATGAGGCAGCACTGGAGGTATCCTCTGCTTCTGATGAGGTGAAAACCAAAGCTCTGGCTCAAGGCTTGAAGGATGGAGACTTTTTCAAGTCTCTTGCCAAGAAACCACCTTTATCATTTGATGAGCTCCAGGAAAGAGCAGATAAGTATATAAATTTGGAGGAAGTTAGAGGAGTAAATAAAGAGGAAAGCAGATCTGGTAAAGGTTGGGAGAAAAACAAAGAATAAGAAAAGAAGAAATTGACTTCTCCAGAGAAAGGGAAGGGTGGTAGAGAAAGGATCAGACCTGAAAGATTTGACACTTACACCCCTCTGACACTACAACCTGCAGAGATGTTGGAAATGGTGGCTGACCATCCTGGTTTCAAATTCCCGTTCTCAGCAAAAAGAGGGCCTAAGAACCCCAGATCTGAATTCTACTGTAGGTTCCATAATGACTATGGACATGATACAAATGAGTGCCGGCATTTGAAAGAGGTCGTTGAGAGATTGATCAGAGAAGGAAATTTGGCTGAGTTTGTCAAGAAAGATAGGGAGTAAAGTAGCTATCCGGATAAGAGAAAGGAAGTCCCAGAGAAGGGGAAAGAAGTGATGGATCAACAAAGAAAAGATGGACCAGGATATAAGAGAGGGTATATAGGCGCAGCAGATGGTGATTCCAATCGGGCAAGGAAAGCTTCTGTGAGATCTGCTCAGCTCTGGGCGAACAGAGTTGGATATGAAGTGGGAGAAATGAGTAATCTCCCATGTATCCAATTCGGGCCTGAAGATGAAATTCAAGTTCAAAGACCACACAACGATGCTTTAGTGGTGACAATGGAGATTGGATGATATGATGTTGCTAGAGTCTTCATAGACACTGGAAGCTCAGCGGATATCATTTTTTATGATTGTCTAGCAAAAATGAATTTGAATGTGGAGCTTAAAGCAGTCGACACAGCACTTTTTGGATTCACGGGAGGAGCCATCCATCCCAAAGGGCAGGTATCCCTTCAGGTCAGAATGGGAAGCCCACCAGTATGCAAGGTGAAGATAGTGAATTTTCTGGTAGTAGATGCCCCTACATCTTGCAATGTGATTTTGGGAAGACCATCTCTGAATCTTTTTTGAGCAGTCGTTTCCACATACCATATGAAGTTAAAATTCCCGGTAGAAGAAGGAGTGGCAGAGCTAGTGGGAGATCAGTGCTGCTCTAGGAAATGCTATGTTGAGACAGTAAAGAAAGCCGCACAGAGGAGATGACCCTGTGGGAAAAAGGATGAAAAGGATAGAGCAAATGGAAGAGGAGCCGGAGATGAAAATTCAAGTACAAGAAGAACTTATGCCAGTAGAGTTGTTCCCAAATAAAGTTGGGTTCACTACCAGAGTTGGAACGCAGATGACAAGTCAAGTAGCAGAAGCAGTTATTAGATGCTTGAGGAAGAACGCAGATCTATTCGCATTCCAACCAGAGGATCTGGTTGGCATCGATCCAGAAGTGGCTCTGCGCAGTTTGAATCTGGATCCTAATTGTAAACCCATGAAACAAAAGTTGAGGCAATTTGGGTATGAAAAGGATCAAATTATAAGGAAAGAAGTGGAAAAGCTCTTGAGAGCAAAGCATATATAGGAAGTGCAATTCCCAGAATGGCTGTCTAACGCTGTCATGGTGGCAAAAGGAGCTGGAGCTTGGAGGATGTGCATAGACTTTTGAGATAAGAATAGGGCATGCCCTAAATATCATTATCCTTTACCAACGATTGTCCAGCTTGTGGACTCAACATCCGGATGTGAATTGCTGTCAATGATGGACGCCTATCAAGGTTACCATCAGATCTGGATGAGAAGAGAAGATGTGCCTAGAGCTTGCTTTGTGATATCCTGTGGCACTTATGGATATGTAAAAATGTCTTTCGGATTAAAGAACGCTGGTGCTACCTATCAGAGAATGGTAGATCTGGTATTCAAGAAGCAAATTAGTCGTAACATGGAAGTATACGTAGATGATATGCTGGTAAAAAGTTTCCAAGCAAAATATCATGCTTCAGACCTGGAGGAAAAATTTGGAGTAATCAGAGCTTATCAGATCCGATTAAACCCCACAAAGTGCGCTTTAGGATAAGATCTGGAAAATTTCAGGGGTACATGGTAACTCCCAGAGGCATTGAGGTGAATTAAGCAATGGTGAAGGCAATTCTTGATATGCAATCACCTAGAAATTTGAAAGAAGCACAAAAGCTAAATGGACGTATTGCAACCATTAATCGTTTCATCTCTCGTGCAGCAGAGAAGAGTTTGCCTTTCTTCAAAATATTGAGGAAAGGCTCAAAGTTTGAGTGGAATGAAGAATGTCAAAGAGGTTTCGAAGATTTGAAAGGTCATTTGAAAAGATTACCACTACTCACCAAACCGGTGCCAAAGGAAACCTTATATCTATATTTCTCAGTAGGAGAATATGCGCAGAGTTCAGTCCTGATAAGAGAGGAAGAAGGGAAACAATTGCCCATGTATTATATCAGCAAGATAAATTAAGGACCAGAAGTGAGATATTCTAAGATCAAGTCTGCTCTGGCTGTGATGGTGACAGTTAGAAGACTTAGGCCGTATTTTTTATCGCACAAGGTAATTGTTAGAATTAATCTACCCATGAGATCCATAATGGGTAGGCCGGATCTCTCTGGCAGAATGGTCAAATGGGCAGTGGAGCTGGGAGAATATGATCTCGAGTTTGAGCCCAGAACTGCCATTAAAGCACAAGCCTTAGTGGATTTTATCCAAGAGACAACAAACATGGATAAACCTGAGATTTGGAAGGCATTTGTGGATGGATCTTCATGACAGCTGGGTGTGGGGTAGGAATTGTGATAATTCCTCCCACTGGAGAGGAGTTGCAATTTGCAGTCAAGTTGAAGTTCAAAGTTTCAAATAATGAGGCTGAATATGAAGCACTCTTAAGAGGAATGCATATAATGTGGGAGATGGGCGCGCAAAGAGTTGTCATCTACTCAGACTCACAGCTGGTTATCCAACAACTCTTGGGGGCATACGAAAGAAAGAATGCCAAGATGATAAAATATGCAGAATTAGCTGAAAAAGTCAAAAAAAAAGTTTGAAGAACTTAGGGTTGAGCAAATTCCCAAAGAGGAAAATGGCACAGCGGATTATCTGGCTAAAGTGGCTAGCTTTGCAGAGGAAGGAATGTCAGGAAAGATCAATTTGTTTACGGTAGAAGAGAAAATTCATCTCTCGAAAGTACATTCCATATCTGATGGAAATGATTGGAGGATTCCGATAATCCAATTTTCCAGAACCGGAGAAGGAACAGAAGCAGTTAAGAAAAGAGCCTGTATAAGGTAGTGTATGATCGGAGATGATTTATACAGAAGAACATTTTCCCAACCACACTCAAGGTGTCTTTCAGAGAAGGAAGGGAACTATGTGTTGAGGGAAATCCATGAAGGATGTTGTGGCAGTCATGCTGGATTCAAAGAGTTAGTTAGGAAGGTCTTGATATCTGGATACTATTGGCCAACTTTAACAAGAGGTGCTCGAGAGTTGGTCAAGAAGTGTGTCAAATGCCAAAAGCATGGACCTATTATACACACACCAGCTGAAGAGATGGGTTTGATATTCTATCCATGCCCATTCGATAAATGGGGCATCGACATTGTGGGAAAATTTCCCACGGCACCTGGAGGAAAAGTTTTCATGATAGTAGCTGTTGATTACTTCACAAAGTGGGTAGATGCGGAAGCAATAAGAAAAATTGATGAAACAACCATCATAAAATTCTTATGGAAGAATATATGTTGCAGATATGGAATACCACGAATCCTGATATCGGATAATGGAACCCAGTTTGTAGGAGCCCGAGTTCAGATTTGGTGTTCAGAGATGAATATTCTGCATAGGTGTGCGGCAGTGGCTCATCCTCAAGCCAATGGGCAAGTGGAAGTTACTAATCGCACCATAGTAAATGGGATTAAAACTCATCTATCCAGAGCTGGAGGAGATTGGGTAGAAGTGATAGAGCCAGTGTTGTGGGCATACAGGACCAGCAACAGAACTGCCACTGGAGAATCGCCTTTTAGTTTGGTCTATGGAGCTCCAGCCGTGGCTCCAGTTGAAGTAGGAATCAAAACACATTGTATATTGATGTATGATGAAGAGCAGAATGCAAAGTTGATGAGAGAAAACATGGATCTGCTAGAGGAAGAGCGAGAGATGGCAAATCTAAGAATGGAAAAGTACAAAAGCAAGGTGAAGGCTGCATATGATAAGAAAGTGAGAATGAGGAAATTAGAAAAAGGAGATTTGGTTCTACGCAGAGCTGATGCTCTCAAACCAACTGGAAAACTGGACCCTAATTGGGAAGGTCCCTATGTGGTGACCAAAGTCTTAAGAGGAGGAGCATATGAATTGGTAGATGAGAATGGCTATCAGTTGCCACGACCATGGAACATTTCGAATTTGAAGAAGTACTACGCCAGGAACTCAGAGATTTTGGGCAAGTCCTTTTTATTGTTTTTAAATCAAAGATGTAAGAGATGTTAGGATGAAGTATGATTTTATGAATTCAATGAAGCCCTACCAGAGCTGAGGCATTTCAGTTCTGGTAGATGATTATGCAATACTGAGTATGAAGAAAACTCTTGATAAATTGAAATCTCCAGCTCTTAAATCAATTAAGAACTGGAGGGAGTAGAATTGGA
>JAPKLY010000285.1:481170-603421 GCA_026898435.1 Prunella vulgaris | reverse complement strand
TCAATTAAGAACTGGAGGGAGTAGAATTGGAGAAATTTTTTGAAGAAATTGAAATTTAAAGTTCTTAAATAAACTTCCAGAGAAGTTCAATTAAGAACTAAAGGAAGAAGAATTTGAGAAATTTTTTGAAGGATTTGAATTTCAAAGTTCTTAAATAAACTTCCAGAGAAGTTCAATTAAGAACTGGAGGGAGTAGAGCTATGGGTAAGTCAATATCCTTGACACCTTTTTAATAAAAGAAAAATGACAATATGCAAGCAAGAAAACGAAATATTGCATGAGTAATTGCGAAAATAAAGATGATTCAAAAGCACAGCAAAGAAGTCCCAGTGGGACATTGTTCAAAAGGCAAAAGCAAAGAAAGAGTGTAGCCATAAGAGTCATGCAAATAAAGCAATGAATGAAAACATCTCATTCATTCAAATCAGTAGCCAAGCCAAATGTAAATAATATTTAATAGAAATATTATTTATATAATAATATCACATATATAAGTTTATTATATTAATTAAGGGAAGTTTAAATATAACTGCAGAAGCAGTTATTTCCCTTCTCTGGATAAGTTGATACATGGGTTTTCATTCTACGGTAAGTGGATTTATTCATTCCAGAACACAATACACATACTATCATCCAAAACACATAGACATAAAATACAATACCGATTCGTGGACATTTGGTTTGCAATCACTGCAACTGGGACTCCGAGGACGTGGAAATGACGAAGATTATAATCTGGTTCAAGTTATTTCCGCATTGCATTTACAGAGGTCAGATTTCTTATTAACGTGTTAGAATGTCTGGGCCCAACATATGGTATCAGAGCCCATATGGTTGTATCCCGTCCTGAAGCATCATTTTTTTAATTTGGATTTCATGTTCATATGATTATTATTGCACGTGTATTCAGAGGCATGATAGCATAAGATTTTTGATATTTTTTGTTATAATATGTCTGTCAATATGATTGTTTCTTTTGTTTTTTCATGCCAGGTGTTTGGTATACGTGATATTTTTTTTAATCAATTGATGCTTTAGTTTCCTGTTCCCAATCCGTTGATGCCCTAAGAATCTCCCAAATTGACTGCTTTTGTTAGATTCAACGATTTTGGTGTCCCGTACATTTTCACCCATTTTATGGGTTTATTCAATTCCAACCAAAATTGTAATTTTTTTATATGGACAGATAGCCCTTGTCACCAAGATCGTCGTGATATTTTTCTCACATTTTTTGGAGTTGTAAATTGTGAGATATGATTTTTTAAAGAATTTTCAAGTCCTGGGGTTTTTTTTTTGAAAGTTTCAGAAATTTGGGGGGCCTGTTTTTGGAAATTCGAATTGTTTGAGGGACCCGAAAATAATTTTGAAAAGTTGTCGTCAGTCAAACAGTACTTCACCGTTGACCGGCCGGCGGCCAACCTCCGGCAGTGGCTCATGGAGGCCACGCTCCGGTTAGGCGGCGGTCCGGCGACGCGCCGAGGCTGGTGGTGGCGCGTGAGGCCCACGCGCCGGTGGTGATCGGCGGCGGTGGTGGCGCATGAGGGACAAGCGCCGGCGATAGTCGGAGCTCCGGTCGGTGCGTTCAACTCACACGCAGGCGCGTGACGGTGTGTGACGACGCGTGGAGGCACGTGGGAGCGCATGGCAGCGCCAGCCGGCTCCTGGTGGCACGTGGGGGAGCGTCGGACCCTTTTCCGGTGCGTTCTTCACGTTCTACTGTGTTTTCTGGGGTGTTCTTCGTATTTGGATGTGTTTTGAGCTGTTTTTACTTACTTTAAATGCATGTTTAGCCTTTCATATGTGTTTGTTTAGTAGAAACTTCAGTCTAGATGTTTTTTTAAATTGTTGATTCCGATTATCTAAGAAAGTGGGAGCCAAGAAATATAACTTTATTACACTTGTGAATATGCCTATTTTGAGGAAATTCATGTGTTGAAGGTTTTAATTGATTGATGGTCAATTTTTTGGGCTGCTCATTTTTCAGGTATGTTTCACGTGTCGGTTTCCACTCACGACATAGAGACTAAGTTTGAAGTTCTTCATAACTTCCTACACTACAGGATGAAGCCCACTCACAACCTTAGAGACCCTTATGTTGAGTTGGTCGAATTGTTCAACCAGTTTGTATTTCTGATTAACAACGGCCTACTATCCGCCCATTTACTGAAGGTCATAAATGATCCTTACACTTGGGCTAGGACACTCCCGAGCTGTTTGCACTAGACTCTTTGGGATCAGTATAAGCTTAAAGATCCAAGGTCAAATGGTCGGGAGGTGATGGAGGCTATTGCATTAGCTTCCATTAAGACTGAAGGTAGTCAAGCACTTAGGACTATATGCTCGGGAATGGGTGGGATTCGTCGATCCGATCTTATGAGTCTGACCAGACCTAGAAATGATCGAGTAAAGAATCCACACTTGGATCCTATGGCGAGAGCAATCTATTGTGCGGCGACTAGGGGGCTCGATAGAACTAGAATTGAGAAGTCTGATAAGAGATTGGCTCGTTCTACTCATAGACGTCTTATTTTTCCAGATTGATACACTGTTGTTGTAGTTCATATAGGTTGTGTTTTGTTATCAGCTTAATACATTTTGACGATTTAGCTGATTGTCTATGGTAGCTCGTCTGTTGTGTTTTTGTTTTATTTTCAGCTTGATACATTTTCTGATGATTTAGCTGAATGTATTGTGGTAGTTCATTTGTTATTGTCTGATATGATATATTTGAACTGATTTGTTGTTTTTTGTTTTGAAACAAAAATCTGTTTTTGAGATGCATGATTAGATTGAAGATAAGTAACTTTAAGTTATTTTTTGACTTCAAGTCTTGTGTCGATATTAAGATGTTTTGTTAAGCTTAACATAAGATTTTAACATAAAACACTTTTAACATTATTGAATCACTTCAATTCATAAAAGACAATGGCTTCAAAATCAATAGTAGCTGAGCTTAACAAAGGAGAAAAACTCAATGGGGACAATTATGACACCTGGCGTCATAAGATATGGTACGTTTCGGACGAACAAGACACACTGGATGCTATAAACCAATTGAGGAAGATCCGGGAGTTGGAACAGGAAATCAGGGAAGGAGGGACCAGAGGCTTACCTTGCGTGGAAGAAAAAGAACTCCACTGCAAGTGGTATCCTTGTTAGTTCTGTGATCGATGAAATGATCCATGAGTGTGAACAACACAAATCTGCGCATGATATCTGGGTTTATCTGCGTGAGAAATATGGTGGAACGTCTGTTACTAAACTGAGAGAGTTGACCATAAAGTTCGACACTCATAAGAAAAAGCCGGATCATAACATCAGACAACACCTTAGGGAGAAGTCAAACATGATCATTGAAAGTATTAGAACAACGCCCTGATACACTCGCTGCCAAATCAATGGGAGCATCTTAAGGTCAATTTGACCCACAATGAAAGTATTAGAACTTTTGGTGATGCAGCTCGACATGTTGAGCTGGAAGATGAAAGGCTAGGAGCTTTTAAATCCTCTTCTGCTGCCTTCTATGCCGGTTCTAGTTCCAAAGGAGCTTCGGGCTTCAAGAGAAAGGGAAACTGGAAGAAAGGGAAGAAGGGTAAAGGAACTAACAATGATATACCAGTGAACAATGCTCAAAACAAAACTGATGATAAGAAACGAAAGAAAAAGCGTGGGAAAAAGAATAAGAAGGATAAGAGTAAGATGACTTGCTATAACTGTCATCAGTTAGGTCATTTTGCTAGGGAATGCCCTGAGCCCAAGAGGGACAAGGTAGATCCATCTAATTCTATTTCAAGTATTATAAATATCTCTAGTACTGTTTTATTAACTGAATCTTTTCCTTTGTGGATTACAGACTCAGGGGCAACAGACTATGTGACAAGAGATAGGGGAGCGTTTGTTGATTTTTGTCGTGTTCCACAGGGGACAAGATGGATATATGTAGGAAATAATACTCGTGTTTAAGTCAAAGGACTTGGAACTTGCAAACTGACCTTGACAACGGTCGAGCTTTTATTCTACATGATGTGTTATTTGCTCCTGACATCATGAGAAATCTTGTATCTGTATCAGTATTACTTAAATTAGGATTTGAAGTATTGTTTACTAATGACTCGGTTTTTATTAGCAAAGACAATGTGTGTTATTGTAATGGAGTTATGCACGATGGTTTTATGATTTTAGATTGTAATCGAACATCTTTTAGGTATTATGATGATTATTCATATTCACTAAATGCAAGTTCCTCTAGTAATGCTTGTTTAAATGTAGACATATGGCATGCTAGATTAGGTCATATTGGGCAAGATAGGATGAACCGTCTTGTAAAAGAAGGGTTATTGAACCTTACTTCAAAAGTCGAGTTATCTAAGTGTGAACACTGTCTTGCTGGAAAAATGACTAGAAAACCATTCGGCAAAGCCATTAGATCCGAACTTCCATTGCATATAGTTCATTATGATATTTGTGGTCATGTTAATGTAAGAGCCCGGCATGGAGCGTACTATTTCATTACATTTATTGACGATTATTCACATTTTGGTTATGTCTATTTGATTTCTCACAAATCTAAAGCATTGGATTGTTTGACATTTTCTAAATGAAGTTAAAAATCAAAAGGACAAAACTATCAAAGTTTTAAGAACTGATAGGGGACGTGAATATCTTTTTGATCAATTCAAAGAATTATGTAATGAAAAAGGGATTATTCGACAATTGACAATTCCCTACACACCTCAACAAAATTGTGTGGCTGAGAGAACGAATAGAATATTGTTGGAAATGGTGAGGTCTATGATGGCACAAGCAACTTTACCTATCTCTTTTTGGGGAGATGCGTTACTCACACCTGTTTATGTGCTTAATCGTGTGCCTACTAAATCAGTCGTTTCAACTCCTTATGAGTTGTGGACTGGTAGAAAACTGGACCTAACTAACCTTAGAGCATGGGGATGCGCAGCTTACATACATGACTCTACGAGTCAATATGGAAAGCTAGGTCCCAGAGGAAAGAAATGTATTGTCACGCCCTAAAATTCTAAGCATTTCAAATCAGCGGAAGTCTCACTTTTAATTAATTTAATAAAAACATTCTTTAGAACGTGCACCCATTTTACTAGCAATAAAATTCTTTTCTTTGAAAACCCCTTTTTAAAAGAAAATAAATCAAACATTCAAAATAAATAACTCATTCAATACATCCATGGAAAATCCTAAAATATCATAATAAATATACATAACATTGCTCACAAACATTCACTTAGCACATTCCTAGGAATCACTTGATTAACATAATAACATATTCCAATAATATTCGCATGTGAACTAAACTTATTCTAACATCTTTCAACATACAAGTCATCAATTAAATCATGCAATAATACTTAAATAATTCAAGAACAGCAGCTGGTACCTAAAACTAACGATAACAGCCTGGGTGTACTCATCAAAACTGGTTGTGTATAACAACAGTCCACTAACTAATACCAAATCCATTTTCTTTAATACTATTATCTTGCTGTTATTGATCGAATCTAAAGTCCGTTTCCAGTCAGTGAGCAGGGGTTATTGGCGGTGTATGGGTCTGGTATTTTTGGTAGAAAATAGTCGCTCTCCTTTTCGGCCGAATATATGGGTTCTCTGTCGTCAACTGATTTCAACAAGATTTTGACTTAGCCATTTCTTTTATTGTTTATGCTCCTCTTATTGATTTTTTGTAGTTCTTGGTCAGCTGCTACTTTAAGGGGCGCGGTGTCTGGTATGTACTGGCTGCTTGCTTGTTGGTTCAGAATTGGGATGTTTAGCAGCAGTTTAGGCAATGTGCTTGGGCTGTTTACTGTCATATTTGTGGGCTGTGGGTGTTTCATTGATTGGCCTCAACTGGAATGTTGAAAAAACATATAAACATGGCCTCATCTGGTGCTCTCAATTGCTGTTTATGCAGGCTGTTGATATTGATAGCCTCAGGCAGTACTTGGGTTTCTCCTGTTAGGCCTTGGAGGGTTATACTTAGTGTTTCAGCGGTCATTTTTTTGAATGGAAGTTGGTTTATCTTTGGAATGGAGTTGTGTTAGCATGCACTGTGTGCAGGCTGCTAATTTATATTTTGTCACTTGTTACTAGTGGGGGCAGGGGTGTTGTTTTTCCCACGTCCTTGCTCACATTCTTTTGTTTACGGGGTAGCTGCATTGTTCTTTCTTGCACACTATTGGTGCAGGTTTATTGGGTAGCATCTGTTTATTATGTTGGTCCAGAGAGTTCATCATATGAGCTGCTGTTGTTGTCAATGAGCTTGGTTGTTGTTGGCAGGTTTGCTCCGGTTACAAATTCACAGCAGGGTGTCACTTTTGGTGGACATTTTTAATTGTACAGCAGTTTTAGATGAATTTAGGTGTTACACTTGCTGAGGCCTACATAAATTTCAACGCTTTGGCAGCAATTGGGATTTTCATTTTTTCGGCTTTGGGTGTTACATCTTTGGGCGCTTCATTTGGGGATCTTCTTAGGACATTGCTGTGCTGGTTTGGAACCTTTTGGGGGTTACTTTGTTAAAGGGCTGGAATGGGGGATTTACATATGGGAGTTACTATTAATTTGGCTAGCTCATTGGGAGTTACTTTTAATTTGGGAGTTACTATTAATTTGGAATGGGAGTTACAGCAGATTTGGCAACTCATAAATGTTGATTGAATGAAGGAAGTAAATAGGTGTTACTTCCATTTCTATTGCTTCAGTTACGATTGATTGGGATGCGATTTTCTGGCCGTTCATTTTGTGAGAATTGGATTTTAATGCAGTCAATGCTGGGAGTTTCAGTTTTTTTCTTTAAGGAGGAATTTCTTCATAGAGCAGTATTATGGGGATGTGCTGGAAGGGACTTGCTGCTAGACAGACTTTGTGCTCTATTTATTATGGGCCATAGTTGGTGTGAAGATTATTGCTTGACTTTGGCTGTAATTGGGAGTTCCCTTTTGCGATGGCTTGGATCATTTCTGAAATGTTGTTGAGATGGCTTGGAAGGTCTGCCTACTATTGATATAGTTGGGAAGTCTTTGGGATTTTTGCATTTGTGGGTGTTTTTTGGTTTTTATTTTTTCTTTTCTTTTTCTTTTCTCTTTTTAATAAAATCTCATTTGTTAATACTATTATCTTGCCAAATCTTCTAAGACCTCTAAATATTCAAATAAATCATATTAAACATATTGTAAAGACTTGCCATGAAAATTCATCTTTAAAACACTTGAAAAGCTTGTAAAACAAAGATAAAGGACTAATTTTGAGCTGAAACTTTAAAACGATTTTGCTACTGGTTTTATGACCAAAATACTTAATATTTTATGGCTAATAAACTGCCAAAATTTGGAAAATAAGCTAGGCATAAATTCGGTATTTTGAAAACAAGAATTTTGAGGACCAGAAACACATGAAGGACTAAAACTGGAACCTCGACTTCTACTAAGTAAAAATTCATGAAAATTGGTCAACATGCATTATAAATCATGGCAAACATTCTGGTAAAATTTCCTAATTTTTAGAGTTATAAAACTTAACTATTTGATCATGCAAACTAAGGACAATAATAAATTTTCTTAAGAACAATTAAACACATAAATCCACACTTAATCATGCATAAAAATTCGAACCATCAGCTGCTAACTTATTAATTAAATTCATCAACTTATCTCCTAATAATCATGCAATTTAACACATAATCATATAATAATAATACCTCATATATATCCATAACAAAAATCCCATAAGTCTTCAAGCCATAGCAAATCTTAAATCAATCACGAGGAAGTCGCTCATCTTCCGACACTAAGGACCCAAATAGGCAACACGTCTTTACAAGTCGGCAGGACCTCCATTGCACTGGCGCGCCCGCATACTGTCTCGACACCATTCACCGCGCACGTTGGCGGGCAACTTTGCTCGGCAGAAAGTACAAGCGTGCGACCTGGCTGCCAAGTGTGATCGGCAGCCAACACGTTGAAGCGCGGCAGATATGCAACTCGTGCGACCAAGGCGCGCGATTGTGGTCGGCAGCCTCCAAGCACGTGATCGGCAGCAGTTTAGGAAATTTGAGATTTCAGGGCCATTTTTGTATTTTTGCGTGTTTTAATGAGGGGCATCTTAGTAAATAATCTAAGGGTACTTTATATACCTCATTATCAGATTTCCAAGGGGATACTTTTTCATTAGTCTTATATTACACACATCATCATATTCTCTCTCTAGATTAGTAGAAGTTAGAGGTAGTTTCCATTTTGGGTCCTTGGATTCCTACTTCCAATTTCTACGATAATTTTGATCTACCGATCGGATCTTTAATCCATTTGTTCCTGCATTCTTGTAATAGCTAGAGCTACATTTCTACCATTTGAATTTCATTTTCCATTGACGGATCGTTTTCTAGCATTTAGAGGTAATTTGTATCTTTCCAATTTCCATTGTAATAGGTAATATTTCTACATTCCTTTACAATTCCTGCATAATGATGATTGTAGATAATTTAATTACTCTTTTGTTTACACAATTAGCCATGGGCTAATCCCTTTATGTGTTAGTGTATGATTCCTATGGAGTAATGTGGTGTTAATGTAGATCTTATGAATGTTATGAGTTGTTGTATGATCAATTCTCTATATTGATGGTTTGTATGAATGCTTGGAATGCATAATTGATTGAAAGGGCCATTAGGGAGTTAGTCTCAATGAGAATTGGTCTATTTTCCTAAATCTTCTTGTTATTATGCCATTGCATGCAACGTGTTTGATAAAATTCCTAAGATAGTGAGAATTATCTTTAGTGAATAGGAAGAACAATTAGAGGCTCTAATGTGTATCTAGGGAGACCTTTGCATGTTAGAGTGGCTTGCCAATTGATTGTACAATACCTCATTGCATGAGTAAGTGATACTACACCATGTGAAACATAGGATAGTACACTAATACATCTCTCTCACAACTTGCTCACTTTGCACATCAAGGTGATAGGTAGTTTGCTATTTTGACAAACTAGTAGACATTAGATACCAATTCCCTTTATCGCTTTGTTGTTTTCGAATAGGAACAATAATCGTACCTTACAATCACACATCTCCCCGAGTTCGATAAATAATAAACTTGGTCAAACTTGCCACGACGATAACGATCACGTACACTTGCGTGAAGACACCATTTAGGCAAACATGTTTTTGGCGCCGTTGCCGGGGAGACGGCTAGTTTGTTTGGTTGATCGATTTTGTTCTTTTATTTTTCGATTTTTGCACTATTTGTGTGAGAGTTTTGATACTTGTCTCTTTGTAGGTATATGCACACAAGGAGTCAAGGGGGATATTTACTACCCTTTGAATCGGATCTTGAGAATAGCCTACGAAGGAGAAGAAGAGAAGTTAGATTGAATCAAGAGAATATGGAGAACAATATGAATGAAGCCCGAGATGAGATTAGAGAAGAAGAGTCTTTAAGACAACAAGTGCATCACGGTGATGACTACTTGGCTCAAAGGGAGGTTCCCCAACCACAAGCACAACCTATACCACATCCATACCAACCTTATCCACCACCAAATCAACCTTATTACCCACCTCAATATCCCAACTATCCAAATTACTCATTAAATCAACCATACAACCCACCAACACCACATAATTACCCTTACTACCCATACCCACAACCACCTCAACACCAAAGACCACAAATTGTAAACCCACCTCAAAATAATGAACCACTACTTCGTGATTACTTTGAGCCAAGGGTTAATTAACACTATGATGGTATCGAGAGGCCACTAATAGATGCCGAGAAGTTTGAGCTTAATACCAATCTTTTGAAGTTGTTAAAAGAATCTCCTTTCGAAGGATCGAGTGATAGAGAAGATCCAAATGCTCACCTCAATAACTTCATGGAGATCTGCGACACAATCAAGTATAAAGGGTTGTCGAATATTGAGAAAAAGCTCCGTTTCTTTACCTTCACCTTGAAAGATCGAGCTAAGATTTGGATCCAATCAATGAACCCGAAATCAGCAACATGGGAGGAGTTAAGCTCACAATTTCTCAAGAAATTTTATCCTCCATAAAAAATGCTAAAGGTGAGGGAGGAGATGAAGAATTTCCAACAAAAGGTGAGAGAAACCATATCAAGTGCTTGGGAGAGGTACCAAGCCTTGCTTTTGGCTTGCCCTCAACATGGTTTGAGGGAGGAAGACATTCTTTTGACGTTTACCATTGGATTGCATGAAGGAGACAAGAATTACTTGAATTCTTGTGCTGGAGGCTTGGTATGGACGAGGACCGTTCATCAAGTGAACAAGATTATTGAAAACATCGCTGCAAACGATGCTTTTCAGAGAGAGACCAATAGTGGAACGGGTGATCGAGTTTCCCTTCTTGAGGAAAACATGAGAAACGTGTTGAACTTGGTCTATGGAGGTCAAAACCAAAACCAAACTCCAGCTCCTATGCAAGTAAGTGTTGTCGAGAGTATTCCTCCTTCCACTACCTCTACTCAAGAAGAAGTAAATTATATGGGACGTTCTCAATACAACAATTCCTTTCCAAGTAATCAAAGGCCATCATATGTTGCTCCACCTTTTAGACAACAAGGGGGTCTGTATCCGTATCAAGGAAATCCTCCTTACAACCCTAATAGAAGGCTTGAGAATTTTTCATATTCCAATCCCAAGGGGGCAATCCAATTGCCACCCGGAATTGATCCAGGGTCAAAGCCGCCTAATAATGAGGGTAAGGGGAGCGAGCATGGAAGACACATTGGCGCTGATTTTAAAGAATATGGAAGATATGAGAGTGGAATTTAGAAAGATAAACAATGAGACGAACAAAAAGTTTGAGGACTTGTATGCTTCACAAGGAAATCAAATTAAGAGCTTGGAATTTCAAATTGGGCAAATTGCTTCTTCCTTAAGTCCACAAGTTAACAAAGGTAAATTTCCTTCTACAATCGAAATTAACCATCGTGAGCATTGCAATTCAATTTTGTGTGTGGAGGTTGCAAAGGAGATGATAGGGAATGATCATTTGAAATTGTTTCATGATGAGATAGTGGAGGAAGCATTTTGTAGTGAAAATGTGAAGTTGGTGAAGAGTAATGAGAAAGGCTTGGGGGTAGAAGAGAAGGTGATGGAAAAAGAAGTGAAAAAAGAAAGGGAAAGAGAAGTTAGGGGGTGAGGTTAGATTGGAGGAAGAAGGGTTGGTGGATGAGAAAGAGAAGGTGGAAATTTCAAAAGGAGTGAAAAATAAGCTTGATGAGAGGCTCAAGAAATTTCTTGATTTGTTCACAAAGTTGTATGCTAATATGCCCTTCAAAGAGGCAATTGAGCAAATGCCGACTTATACATGATTTTTGAAGGATTTTGTGTCGAAGAAAAAGAAAAAGGAGTCCGAAATTGTCAAACTCACTCAAGAGACTAGCAAGCTTATCATGAAGAATCTTCCTATAAAACTCAAAGATCCGGGCTGTTTTACTTTGGATTGTCAAATTGAAGGAAGCAAGATTATCAAGGCTTTATGTGATCTTGGGGCTAGTGTGAACGTTATGCGTTTATCCATAGCTCAAAGGCTTGGATTAAAGGATATGAGGCCCATGTCTAGTAATCTTTATGTTAATCCATATTCTTGTTAGATGTTTTGATGATATGATAAACCAATCAGCTTGTAATAGGACCAGCTGAACATTTTAGTCAGCTGATGTATTGTTAGGATTAGATAGGTTTTAGTACGGAGGAATCAACCTTGCTGCCTAGAAGATCCGAAGCTTTCATAGAGAAGAAGACCAGCTAAGACTTTGAGGACTTAGCCGATTCTAGAAGACAGAAGACTTTAGCAGCTGACATTGGAGTATCTGGAGTAGAACATCAGAAGAGTCAAATCAGCTGAGCATGTCGCAGACAAGATAAGGACCAAGGACTTTATTCAAGACAATGTCCAAGATATCAGCTGAGGTGCACCAGCAGACTTGCACATCAGCTGAGGTCCAAGTATCAGCAGACCGATACACCAGCTGAGGAGACAGAGCAGCTGAGGTCTTGTGCTCCACCCAGATTTTAATGAATCACTTTAAGGGTTGACTTGTGACAAAGATAGATTCCAAGAATAGAAGATCAATCAATCAAGGGGACAAACTTGATTGATTGAAGATTGCGAAGATCGTCGGGAATCAAGAAGGAGATTCAATCAATTTCTATGATTGATTGAGTCCTAATTTATGGGATTTCAGATCTCTAGTCAATCCCAACGGCTAGTTGATTTGAACCTATAAATAAGAGTGACAGTGAAGAATTCAAGTATCGATCTACACGCGTTTAAGCTTGCCGAAACTCTGTCAAAATCTTCACTTGCACTCAACCCATTCTTTCATATTAATCTTTTGTAAGCTTTGTAGAAGCTGTTAGAAGTCGACAGCTTTTAAGCATAGACAATTGTAAGAGAGTAGTAATCTCAAAGTTTGTGAGTGAGTGAGAGAGAAGTTAGTGGAGAGCCTCACAAGTCCAGTTGGATTGTGGAGAGTGGAGTAGGACCTTTGTCCGAACCACTATAAATCTTTGTGTCTCGTGTTCTTTATTTCCTGTTCTTATCTGTGCACAAATCACTAAACAGGTTTCATTAAAACATTTTCGCACTCAAACACACAGTGCACAATTTTCAAAACTAGACGCTCTCTAAGTTGTCTGCTGTTTTTAAAATAAGCCTAAAATTTGAAGAAGGTTTTTGAAAGCCCTCAAGTCTATTCAACCCCCTCCCCCCTTTCTAGACTTGACCTAGGGTTTTCTTCCCTAAAACCTTCCTTTGGTACCAACAAGTAGTATCAGAGCTGTGTCCAAAAGACCACAGCCTGAGAAAGCTTTTGTTGGTCACCTGGACAGATCCCTGAAAACCATTTTAGAAAAACTTGTGTGCAAATAACCACTTGCAGATATGGCTTCTTACAAGAAGAGTGGATCCAAGACAAGGAAGCTGCCTGAGTTTTCCATTGATGATTATGACTACTGGAAGTTCAGAATGGAGAAACATCTTGGTGCCATTCATGATAGGATGCTGGATGTTCTGGAGGAAGGGCCTACAAAATTCTACTGGGAAGGAGTAAGTGATGGCAAGACTCCAGAAGCAGAGATCAGTGAAAGAAGAAAGCCAGAAAAGAAGAAGAGTGAACTAAATGATGCTGAAAGGAAACTCTTCAATCTGGATCAAGTGGCAAGAAATAAAATTATTGAGACATTGTCTAAAGAGTATATTGAGAAGATCAGGACCTGCAAGACAGCTAAGGAGATGTGGGAGAAACTCTCCTTAATGTGTGAGGGAACTGATCAAATAAAGGAGAATAAGCTCCAAGCTGTTCTTCAGACCTTTGACACCTTCAAGATGAAAGTTGATGAGTCAATTGATCAGCTTGATATGAGATTGACAAACATCTTGAATAAGGCAAGCTCACTAGGAAAGGAATACTCGAGAAAGAGATCAACAACAAAATCTTGAGATCTCTCACTCCCAGATGGAGAGTGAATGTGGCTGTGATCAAGGAGACCAAGAACTTATCTGAAATGAGTCATCATACACTTTTATCTCATCTGAAGGCACATGAGTTCGATATTCAAGAAGAAGATCAAGAAGATGAGACTCCAACTTCAGCAGCTACAAAGAATGTTGCATTCTCTGTTGCAGCGGATAGTCAAGAGAAGTCCTCTACTCCAGAGGACATGAGCTTAAAGGAGCAACTTGCTTTGCTGACCAAGAA
The DNA here is from genome assembly GCA_026898435.1 of Prunella vulgaris. Classification (NCBI taxonomy): domain Eukaryota; kingdom Viridiplantae; phylum Streptophyta; class Magnoliopsida; order Lamiales; family Lamiaceae; genus Prunella; species Prunella vulgaris. The sequence continues at coordinate 589,670 of JAPKLY010000285.1, read as the reverse complement.
GTTTGACAAGATGTCAAACAAGTTCCAGAAGTACAGATCCCATTGGAAGAAGAACAAGGGTTATTCTTCCAGGAGGTACCAGAAGTCATCTAATTCCAAAAGACCATCAGATGAGCAGGAGACCAGATACAAGTCTCCAGAGAGAAGGAGGGAACCAAGTCCCAAGAGAGGAGGAGATGGTGTGTGCTATTCTTGCAACAAGCCAGGGCATGTCAGCTATGATTGTCCTCAGCTTACACCAAGGGAGAGAGAAGAGAAGAGGATCAAGAGAGATAGCTAATTTACTGACAAGAGAGCTCTGTTGGCAGAGGAAGAGAAGCAGGACATCAGTTCATCGTCATCTTCATTTGATTTTGAGTCAGAAGAAGACATCTGCCTTATGGCTAAGGTAGAAGAGGTAAATTCTCCTACCCCCTCTGTTAGCTCATCTTGCTCTTCTACCTATTCTATGGAGTCAGATATACACAAGTTGTTATCTGATCTCCAATCCTCCTTAAAAGTTTGTTATAAGCTAGAAGAGGAGAACTTTATTCTGAAAACTGAAGTTCAGAGCTTGAGACAATATTTGGAAAGTGACAGACTACCAGTGGTATTCTATGACTCACATGCTAGCAAGTCTGCTGACTTAATAGCAAAATGTGAGGAACAGGAGAAGCTGATAGAAAAGCTACTTTCTGAGAATACTGTTTTGAGTGAAGAACATAATCGGCTGACAGCTAAGTTCGATGAACTCTTCAAGCAGAATGAACTGATAGTTAAAAATTCACAGTAGCTTCAGCTAAAAGTGGATCAGCTGACTAAGGCAAAAAATGTCGTGTCTGAAATAACTGAGTCCTCATAAACTGTGAATGACAAAAGGGGTCTTGGTTATCCTAAAGCCAAACCACAAAAGAAGAAGAAAGGTGACAGTGGGCTAATTAGGGATCCTCGGAAGGGTAAAGGGCCAGCTGAGCCTGCATCTGTATCAGAAGGGCAAAAGAGCAGAGGGACAGAAAAGGTCCCAGCTAGACAGAAGAGCACTAAAGCTCAGAAGTCTGCTGGAGATCAAAAGGTTTCAGTAGAGCAGAAGAGTACTAAAACTCAGAAGCCTGCTGATAACCAACATAAATCCAAAGCTCAGAAGCCTCAAGACCAGAAGAGGCATCCTACTCATAACAATGATAAGACAAGGAAACCTCAGCAGAATCAGCAGACGTATGATAAGCCTGGGCCATCTTAGCAGAGTAAGCCCAAGCGAACCAGACCTCAGCCCTGGGTTAAATTTAACGTAACCAAAATAGGCAAGCCTTCACAAGCTAAAGTATATGAGTCATTCAGAGGCTCAAGCCGAAACTACCCTTTTGAGCAGCCCACCTACAAGCCTGCTGTTATCACTCATCGCCCCAGAAGAGATCCTCTGAAGGAGATGATTTTTGTAGACAAGTATGGTAGAAGGTTGAGATCTCCTAAACCTCATAAGGATGATCTCTATCTGTGGATCCAAAAACTAGAAACTAACCAATCAGGACCCAAAGAAAGGGTACCTAAAGCCTGAGTTTTAATTTCAGGCAAGCTCTAGCCCAATAGAGAGAGGAGAAGCCAAGGGTCACGTATGGTACATTGATAGAGGATGCTCAAAGCATATGACGTTTGAAAAGCATCTCCTCCAGGACTTTGTGACACTTGATGGGCCTAGAGTTGTATTTGGTGACAACAATTTTGGAGTCACCAGAGGAGTTGGTACTCTGCTGATCAAAGGAACAAGAGTTGAATAAGTCTACTATGTTGATGGGGTGATGCACAATCTTTTGTCAGTATCCCAATTCTGTGACAAGGGATATTCAGTAAGATTCTCTAAAAACTCTTGTCTAGTTGTTAATGATTTAAATGAGCAGGTGCTACTAACTGGCCTCAGAAGAGGTAATATGTATCTTGCAGATTTTGCAAGTTGTCCAGCTGACTCATGCTTGGTTGCTAAAAGCTCCTCAGAAGTCAGCTGGCTCTGGCACAAGAGATTGGGTCATCTGAACTTCAAGACTCTCAACAAGGTTGCAAGGAAGGGTCTAGTCAGAGGACTACCAAATGAGGTGTTTGTATCTGAGCAGAAGTGTAATGCCTGTCAGAAAGGGAAGCAGACAAAGGCCTCATTCAAAGATGTGCAGAGTACTTGAACAAAAAAAGCACTCCAGCTGCTTCACATGGATTTGTTTGGACCAGTCTCACCTCTTAGCTTCAGTGGAAGGAAGTACACACTGGTGGTGGTTGATGATTATACAAGATTCACTTGGGTAGTGTTCTTGTTCAAGAAGATTGAGACTATGGTCAAGATGCTGGAGTTGTTCAAGAGGATCTAGAAGGAGCTGGATCTTAGCATTGTAAAAATCAGAAGTGATAAAGCTACTGAGTTTCTTAACTCTGTTGTTTCTGACTATTGCAGGGAAAATGGTATTCAGCATGAGACATCAGCTGCCAGAACACCTCAGCAGAATGGGTTAGCTGAGAGGAGGAATAGTACCCTCAAGGAGGCAGCAAGGAACATGTTAGCTGAATATCAGACTACTCAAAGATTTTGGGCGGAAGCCATCAACACTGTTTGCTACATCCAAATTGGTGTTTACCAGTCAAGAGGCATGGCAAGACTCCTTATGAGATGTACAAATGTAAATCTCCTAACCTTTCCTTTGTCCATATTTTTGGGTGTAGGTGTTTCATTCATGACTATGGAAAGACTAAGTTAACGACTTTTGATGCTAAGGTTGCTGAAGGAATATTCTTAGGATATTCTGGAAGTAGCAAAGCTTATAGGGTCTTTAATAAGGTCTCTCTTTGTGTGGAGGAAACACCCCATGTTGTATTTGATGAATATATTCATGAGTACAGCAAAGGGAAGTTAGCAGATGAGGTGGATCAGCTGAATCTGTCAAACAAGCCAGATCTGATTAAGGTAGTGGTACCTAGGATTGAATCAGATTCAGATTCAGATGATGAGCCCAAGTCAGCTGATAAGCCCTCATCGGCACCAGATGATGGCACAATGACTCCTGGCACTAACCAAGGGGGAATATCAGACAAGATCCAAGAGGAGCAGACCATGGCACCTCAGAGGGGTAAAAAGAACTTGTCTGATTTCACATAACTTCTCATGAAATAACTTCTCATGAATTAAGCAATAAACTCTTAAACATAAAATACACGCCTTCAATTAATAAAATCGCATTGATCATGCAATTTCACATAAATCTAATTCATAGATCATAAATCAAAACTCACAAATTCACAAACTCTTAGAGATTTCATACTTTCAGCATAATTTTAGCAGTGCGTCATCAACAAAATAAATCAATCTAAAATACTTAAGCCACTACAAAAATTCTACAAAAATTCATGTGGGTTACTGACTACCTCCATTATGCATCTATGATTTTTACCGAATTTTACTCGTAATTGACTCTTATAAAAAACTCACGAGATTTGGAAATCTCAACAAACTGCCACATATTTTTCAAAAAATCATAACTAATTCGTTACAACTCCAATTCATGCAATTCAAGATGGGTTGGAAAGCTAATTAAAAACTGTAACCGAATATTAAATTTAATTACGAAAAACCTTGAATAACGAAATCATAAAATCCCTTAAAACTTACTAGAAAACAGAAACACATCAAATCCTACCCATGCAAAATACTAAAACTCATATTAATAATTTCATAAAATCGTATAACCAAAGGAAACCTATTTCATTTAATTATGTGTCCATGCACTAAATAAAATCAAGAAACAAAAATCAAACCTTTCAAGATAATAACCAAGAAAGTACCGAATTCAAAACAACTTGCAAAACAAATAAGCTAAATAAATAACTTGCATAATAAAAACGTTCAATATCTTATTAATTTGTGCCTCTCATCCACCCGCCTCCATCGCTTGCCATTCACGCCCTTTACCATAATCTGAAAAATATAATTTTGGTGAAAGGGGTGAGTAATCATAAAATAATCACTCAGTGGGGACGTTAGTTCGAAATCTAAATATAATGGACATGCAAACATGAAAACATACCAAACTGAAACATATTTGATACGTCTTTCTCGTATCCGTGAAACATAGTTGATACGTCTTTCTCGTATCCGTGAAACATAGTTGATACGACTAAATCGTATCCGTGGTTGATACTCCCGAAGAGCATCCGTGGAATTTGACACCACAAGGGCATCCATGATTTTTAGCATATAAACATATAAACACATCGACAAAACATTTAAAGATCGAACTATAAAATACCACTTTTTCACCGTCAAATCACCACCCTTGATTTCTTTGAAAATAAGAGATGTGTGTACGTTCGGCCTTGCTAAAACCTTGCATTGAAACCTCTGCTCTTCTTCCTCAAATATTTCTCTCGAAACTTACTCTCTCTTTCTCTCTCTAATTTTTGAAATAATATCTCTTATGGGGTATGTATGGCTGATCGAAAACAATGAATGAAATAAGGGGGTCCTTGATCTTCTATTTATAAGGATGAAAAGATATAGGGCTTGAATGAAATCTTGGTGAATATATGATGATTATGGATGAATTTTGGGCTTGGTAAAGTATCTTGGCCGAAAATATGGCTTAGATATTGTATCTTGGCCGAAAATGAAGATGTGAAAAATATGGCATAACATATCTTGGAACATTCTTGGGAAATCTTGGTAATCTTTCTAATATCTCCAATATCATAATCTTACAACCTCAAGACTTCATAATCTTTAATTCCTAATGCTAATTTTCGAAAATATACATAAGGATAATATTCATCTCTCTTAATAAAATATTAAGGACACTAACTAACTCTAAATCTTGATCTCCCAAAAATACCCTCATCCTTCTAACAACTTTCAAATTTCCTCTCTTCTAAAAGTATTCCTTCTCTAAATTTAATCCTCATAAGAATATCTAATCCCAAAAATAATAAGTCCTCAATTATTGTTTTACCCTTAAAAGATTAATACTTAAAGGACTAAAAATCTTAATGAACTATACCACAAAATAATACTCCTATTCCTTAAAATATTAAAGTCCTAGTCTAGAAGTCCAAAAGTAATATTAATCGGATCAACTAATACTAAGCAAGAAAATAAAACTCAAGCTTAAGAACTTAAAGGATTAAAAACTAACTCTCTAAAAATGTAGGCACAATCGGCACTCTTCACAAGGTGACCGACTACTTCTTCTAGTGGACTAAGTCTACCCTTAACTTGCCGCATCAGCTTAATTATCCCCCAAGTAAATATCTTCTAGAGAAATCTAATGCTACTTCTCCTTAATAAAAGTGTTAATCCTTATTCTTGCCAATATTACGTACCTCAATAAATAAATCTTATACTTAATAAATTAATCCCACAATTAAAACAAAATTAAAATCTAAATCCTTAATTAATCACCAATATTAATACCTTAACTTAGTAATTGAATTAATCCTCCAAGAAATTAAATCTCAACTTAAATCTTCACAATTATTCCAAAAGATACACTAAATATTCCTCAAATAATTTCAGAGATTTAACCTCAAAATATCCAATAAATAAATATCAAATATCATCTCTCCAAATAAATATATCCTAGATACTTATAATATCACTTTTGTCCATAAATAATACTCCTAACTTTTGCAAGTAACATTTAACACCTAGCAATAAAATCTTAACTTAACTCCTTACATACCCGACAAATATAGTCTAACTTTGCAACATGTACTTTTATCCCTTGAGAGTAATACCTTAAAGTCCTAACATTATTCCTTCGCTTAAAGTCCAAATAATTCCGATAATACTCTCTTGATATTTATTTTCAAGAAAATCTAAACCTTGGATATTTTCTTGATTAAAAACCTTATCATATAATCTAATCTAGATCTCAAAAGATTCATTCCTAATTTCTTGATCTAAATCTTTAATCACACATCCTAGTCAAGATACCATATAAATTCATCCTTATCTCTAAATAACAAACTCACTAAATTACTCCTATACCCTTAATAAATTGGTACTTAATGAATCCTAATTTTCCCAATCTAATTTGAATTATAACACTTAATAACCAATCAACTTAAATCCTCTAAATCCTTAAATTAAATACTTAATTGGATCATATCTTAATTTGGCTCTCTAACTTTTAATTCATATACTAAAGCCCAAAATTATCAAGAACTTAATCTTAATTCCCAAATACACAAATCAACTTTACTAACTTAATCATCAGAAAATTGATACTTAAGGCTCGTGAAAAACTTAAAGAACTAAAGCACAATATTTAATCCTACGCGCAACTTAATTTTAAAACATCAAATGTGACTTATAATGCATAACTTAAATCTATTTATGCTGGGCGTGACAACGAACAAGAAGGATGAAAATGATGTTGTGGTGAGAAACAAGGCAAGGCTAGTAGCCCAGGGGTATTCACAGTCAGAAGGTATTGACTATGATGAGACATTTGCTCCTGTGGCTAGACTAGAAGCCATCAGATTGTTTCTGGCCTATGTTGTTTTCAAGGGGTTCAAGGTATATCAGATGGATGTCAAATCAGCATTTTTAATGGAATCCTGGCATAAGAAGTATATGTGGAACAGCCACCAGGATTTGAAGTTGGTAACAAAGTCTACAGGTTGCAGAGGGCTTTATATGGACTAAAGCAGGCACCTAGAGCATGGTATGATACTCTATCCCAGTTCCTGCTGGACATTGGCTTCAGCAAAAGAAAGATAGACAAGACCTTGTTTGTTGGGGAATTAAACGCGGATCTATTCGGGATTTACGCTAAATACAAATTTAAGCCTACAATTAATATCATGATTTAAACATAATTGAATCAAATAATTGTATACCCAACAACAGGCTTTGCATGCAAAACATATGAACAAATATAATCACATAAAGCCCTAAACATGCGGAAATAAGGGATTTAGTGAATTATACCTTCCAGTGAAAAAGCTTTTCCTGAGACAAAAGGCGTCCTTTGATCCCTTGGTGAAAGGTACTTTCTGAGATAAAAGGCGTCCTTCTTGATGTTTCTCAACCTAATAAACCCAAGAGCATTCTCAAGTATTCCCTTATCCTTATTCGTGCACCCGGTGGGAGGCCACACGAATAATCACAACACAAGGAAAGAAAACAATTTTGTTGCCCAACTAACTGTGATTTTCGAAAATCACAAGAGTAATAATATATGTGTTGAAGTCTTGTATCATCTCATATTTATAGTGAGAACACAAGATCTTGAATATCTTGAATATCTAATATTTCAAATCTTGATTATCATGAATATCAAATATTCTAATCTTAACAATCTTGAATACTTAATATTCAATTCTTGATATTCTCTTTCTTCATGTAATTTTAAAAAATATGATGTATATTTATTCCCATGAGATTTTGATTTTATTAGATATTCTTGTATTCAAGATACATATCTATTTTCCATAAAGTCTCTCATTTATTTAATATATATACAATTTTTCAAAAATAACACTTATTGGGCCCAAAATTAATTTTTTTATTTTAAACACCTTATTTATTGTTGGACATTTAATTGGGCTAGTTGAGGGGCCTTTAGGAGAATTAAGATTGGACTTCCTAATGGGCCTTGATTTCTAACATTGAGCCCAATGCCATTCAACCCATTAACACTAATCTCACTCCACTATAGGATTAATGTTGCACTATCCATCTTAACCCATATTACAATCATATGGCTCCCGGTCATTATTTCCCGTGTTTAAGATTCTCTTGTCAGTTAATTAATCAAGCCACTGAACGCTTTAATTAATATAACATCTTAACCATGGAGTAAGGACAACTCTTCTTTATCATCATACCGGAAACAAATTCAACTTGCAAGATTTAGTATGACGAATGTTTAGAGCCCACCAAGGGGACTAATCATTCAAAACTCTCCAAGCACACGTTCCTCTGTGTTTAATCTTAGCAACTGTCATGTTCTCAATGGCGTCACCCTAGACGCGAGGTATTGAGTCTTATTGACTCTCTACCCATAACAAAATAAAGTGCCACGCACGGATCACACACAGTCCTATTTAAGGGACAATGGTTTAGAAATAAACGACCACTGAGGTCTAATTCTTCATCCCATAAATCAGTACTGAAGAATTACCTCTCTGTAGGTCCTCTTCAATGCATCATCATGCACTAGCGCAATCCCTTGGTCAAGATAAGCCAATCTGGGATATACACATCAACCGTTTACCAATGGGGTGTTCAAATCCCATCTAGGTTGTGAATTTAGTAGTTGTTACAAGAAACTGATAATGTGATCTTGCTGTGAGTTATCTGGGGATCACCACATTTATCTATAGTGTAACTTGTACTCTTATATGAACGGATTGCAATAAATAAATAACATTCATATTTGTCTAAAGCACAGTGATAAAAGATTTATTTCAGATAAAGCTCAAAGATTCAGTTTAGTTACACAAAGTAAAAGCATATTTTCTAGTATAACCATAACATTGTTTAGAAAAAAAGATGGAGATGATATCCTTTTGGTGCAGATCTATGAGGATGATATCATCTTTGGCTCCGCTAACAAACAGATGTGTGATCAGTTCAGTAGACTGATGACAAGCAAATTTGAGATGTCCATGATGGGGGAGATGACCTATTTCCTTGGACTTCAGGTGAAGCAGATGTCCAATGGAACGTTTATTAGCCAAGCTAAGTATGCCAAGAACTTGATAGAAAAGTTGAGAGTCAGTAGCAGCAGAGAAGCTAAGATTCCAATGATGGCAAACTTTAGCATGGATCCAGATGAGACTGGTGAGAAAGTGGAGTATGTGCAAGATTTTAGGCCAACCCCAAGAAATCTCATTTGGAAGCTGCTAAGAAGATTGTGATGTAGTTGAAGGGTACTTTCAATCTAGGTCTCTGGTACCCAGCTGATGACAACTTTCAGCTGAGTGGGTATTCAGATTCTGACTACGGAGGGTGCAAGATCGATAGGAAGTCAACTTCAGGCACATGTCAGTTTCTGGGAAGTAAGCTGATATCTTGGTTCTCCAAGAAGCAGACCTCAGTAGCTACTTCCACAACAGAGGCAGAGTACATGGCTGCTGGTAGCTGCTGTTCTCAGCTGCTTTGGATCAGACAACAGCTGAGAGACTACCATGTGATCACAGAAGAGATACCTATCTTTTGTGATAGCACAAGTGCAATAGCCATTACTCAGAATCCAGTTCTCCATACCAGATGTAAGCATGTGGACATAAGACATCATTTCCTGAGAAGCAAAGATCATATGTGCTAAAGGTAAGATTCAGAGAATTAGTAGTTGAGTTAGGTATGGAGGAGCAGTTCTTTAGAGAAGGCAGAGAAAGGTTCTCTAGGTGTTCAGTTGACAATCAGCTGAGTGGGATCTACAGAGGTAATCAGCTGATCTTTACATCAGCTGATCTGGTGTGTCTCTTTTATTCTTTCGTGATCTTTTCCTATCTTGTTATTTCTAATTTGATTCAGGCATAAGTCATGAGAGTCTGACAAGGCCACTTCACCTCAGCTAACCCATGTCAGCTGACATAGAGGACCCAGATGAGCAGAAAAGGTTTTACTACAGGATTCTTCTTATCAACTGATCTTGCCACGTCAGCTACTTGATAAGTATACTCCTTTTATGTTTTTCAAATTATTGTTTTGAAAAATAAAAATCTTTTCCAAAATCTGATAAATCCCTAATTTCAAAAATTGTTTTTAGAAAATTGGCAATCAAATCCTTTTATTTACAAAAATTCCGGGATTTATCACTTTTTCCAAAAATCGGTGTCAGTGGAAATTAATTTCTCACCGCCCAAATTACATCACAAAAGTTTTTAATCATTACCTTTTTACCAAAAGGCAAAAATTTTGGTTGCCAAAACCCTTTTCGAAACCTAACACCTACGCATCACCCCTAAAAATCTCAAAGGTCATTTAATCTGGACCATTGATTTATGTGATGCAACATACCAATCCACGATCTAATTTGATCAGTTTTATTTTTAGAAAAACTGCTCATCTTCTCCGATTAGTATAAATACCCTTAAGCCTTCTTCTAAAAACTTTTCCGCTCTGAAATTTTCTATCTCTCTATCTTCTCTGCAAATTCTTTGTGCTTCTAATATCTTTGTTAAAGCTATGGATGACAAAGCCTTGAAGAAAATGCTCAAGAACATGTATGCTGAAATGTGCGTGGATTATGATGCCACTAGGGTTCCGGAGATCAAAGAGATGTTGAATCTTCTCCAACATCACAATCTACGGACTTTCATCTCTATGACGCCGCCAGACAACAAGACGTTGAACTATTAAGCCTTCCAGTTCTTGCTCAAGGCGCGGTTCAGTGGTAACTCCATCGGATCCATTATGGATGGAGAGGCTGTCGTATTGACCAAGGAGGTTGCTGCTCAAATCTTTGGTCTTTCATCTACTGGTGTTCTTCCCCACACGTACAACGAATCTGCGCACCTGATTATGTTTCAAACGATGGCATGGAGAAGCCAGCTAAACAAAACCTCAAACCTAAAGAAGAATATGCTGAGGAGAAGGTATCAATTTCTGATGGATGTAGTGACCAAAGTTATCCTTGAAGAGCAGGGGAGTTTGGATGCCTTGACCAAACTCCGCCTCAGTGTGGCTCGCACTATTTTGGATGGAGTTCAAGCAGACTGGGTGAGTCTGCTATGGTTCAGGTTTGAGCAGGAGTCAAAGAGGTGTGCTAGTGAGGTTGTGAATGGTTAGCTGATCTACAAGCTGAAGTCCAAGTGCTCCATGGCTACCAAGATTTCCATAATCTTGAATCATCTGCTGCCAGTGCATGAGTGGGAAGGAGAGTGGGTTGTGGACTACAATCACTCCAAGTTCATCAGGGGGAACAATCTCGACGTCTTGGGCCCTGCTGATTTAGATTCAGCAGGTGCTCAAGGTCCTTCTTCTGGTACAAAAAAAAAAGCAGAAGAGGAAGACTACTAAGCCTGCTGGAGGGGGTAAGAAGAGTAAGAAGTCCAAGAGGGACGTTACCCCGGTTCAAAGGAAGTTGTCCTTTGATGAAGATGATACTGCTCCTCTGAGCAGTCTAAAGAAGAAATCTCCTGCAGCTACTTCATCAGTTGCTAAACCCTCTCTGCTGGTAGATGAGCCCACTGATAAAGAAGAGGAGCCAGCAGAGGAAACCGGTTCAGAGGTTAAGTCTGCCTCTGACTCTGATGAAGCAGAGGAGGATTCAGCAGAGGCATCGGTTGCTGAGACAGAAGCGGTTCAATCCTCTGAGGAGGCACCACCAGCAGACACACCAACAACAGCTAAACCTATCAGGTCAGCCCAACCTTCTCCCTCATCTGATCCCCTACACACTTCCTCCCATTCCCCATCACCTCATGAATCCCCAATATCTCACCCTCTACATACTCTACACCTCCAGCTGATCCCTCACCCTCACAAATTCCAGCTGGCAATGAACCAGAGGAGGTAGCTGCCTCTGGTGAGCCTTCAGCTGATCCCCTACCCAGTCACCCTGAATCCATAGACCTTGAAAACCCTACCTCTCCCATTTCCCTTGCCCAACAAGCCAGACTATCTCACCTTCGTTCAAAAGGGCCTCTTGAACGAGGAATGGTTATCACTGCCCTTGCCCATCTTCTCCTTTACATCCCAGAAATAACCAACTACCCTGCTTACCAAGATCTGCTGGCTGATGGCCTCGCCTGGGCACAAGCAAGAGAAGGTACAATAAGCTTCTTCATAGAGTTGCTGAAGGAAATGGGTGAAGCCACCTACACCACTTGGGAAGAGATCCTGATGGATGCCTTGGAGGTTAAGGCTCCATCTCAGCTGACAACTCCTGAGGGACTTCGCCAAGTGGCTCGGGCTCTGCTGCTCAAGGATGGAGTGGCTCTGGATTGCCCAGGAACCATGGAATCTGATTTCATCCCACCAGCAGAGAACTTCGCCATCACTCAAGATGATCAGGTGACTTCTGATGTCTTAATTAAAGTCAAAGAATATTTTGATGATCACATCAGGGAAGTCAAGGCCACTCTGCTGGCGGCCAAGTCTGCTGCTCCTTCTCTTATTGAGAAGCATGTCCACCAAGTTTTACTGTACCACCGGAACAAGCTGCGAGACGCCCTTGAAGACGGCTTGTATGTTACAAGAAAGGAGCTCTTTTTCTCTCAGAAGAGGATTGAGCAAACGGCTAATGCTTTCAATGATGATGCGAATGCCTCATTCTCTGCTGAATCAGATAAGATCAGACCGCTCAAATCCAATTTGGAGAGAGAAATGGCAGAATGCAAGGATGGTCAAGCTGACTTCAAAGCCATTGTTGAGAAGATTCCCTCATCTCTTCCCTCTTCATCTACTCTTGATGATATCAAAAAGGGGGAAGAAAAGAACTTAGCTGACATTGCCATTCTACAAGCTGAGAGCTCTGCTATGAAAGCTGAACTAGCAGCTCTGAAGCTCTACTGCTGGATAATCATTGTGTTCTATCAGCCAGGATCCAGAACGTTTAAGATTATGTTGAAAATCGGAAAGTGGCACAGCAGCGAGCTCAAGAGATAAGAAATCAGAGGATGGCTGTAGCCTTGCAGAGGCAAGAGGTGGCTGCTAAAGCCCAAGAAAAGCAGAAGCGAATCCTGAATGCTGAGCTTGATGAGAAGCTTGCCAGAGAGCTGCAGATGGCAGAGAAAGAGACTCCAGAGGAGAGAAATAAGAGACATGAACGAGAGATGAATGATCAACTGGAGAGACGCTATCAGAGGAGGATGAAGAGAGAGGGAAGAGCAGTGCCCCAGAGCAGACTAAAGGGCAAGTTTTTTCCTGGATTAGACGAACTTCTGATCGATGGGTCTATTGAGATCTTCACTCCAGACATGACTTCTGCCATTGTTTCACTCTGGAGAACCATCAAAGTCAGAGCATTTATCCAGTTTTATGTTCTGAGAGGAGAAGATGCCAGATCTGCTGAGGAGAAGAACAGAGAATTCAGAGAATGGTTGAAGGAGAACTATCCAGTTTTCTTCAAGTTCATCACTGAGGTCATGGTCAAACTCAGTGCCCAGCCAGAACTTCCCGAGATTGAACTCTTTCCAACACCCACTGATGCCAGTGGAAATCTTGACTGGGGGGAGATTCGAAGGATCTGGATGGATATGGTGACTAGATTTCTCCCAACTCTCCCTGATACATTAGTGCCTACTCTGAAAGCTATTGAGAAGAGGTTTCTCGAATGGATGCAGGTTCCAATCAACTCCAGAAAAACTTTCGTGTAATAGTCCATCTGAGTCAGCTATGGGTAGGATTCTATTCTGCTTGTAATTCTCCTTTTGTTCATGAAGTTTTTTATTCCAGACAACTTCTTGTTGTCAGCTGTTATTTATTTTCTGTCTAAAGGATCTTATCTAAAGATCTTCTTTTCTGTCCTTTTTTTGATCTTGATTTAATATGTTCATCTTTTGAGATCAGCTGAGTTGGTTTTGATATCATCAAAAAGGGGGAATTTGTTAGGATATTCTTGTTAGATGTTTTGATGATATGATAAACCAATCAGCTTTTAATAGGACCAGCTGAACCTGTTAGTTAGCTGATGTATTGTTAGGATTAGATAGGTTTTAGTAAGGGGGAATCAACATTGATGCCTAGAAGATCCGAAGCTTTCATAGAGAAGAAGACCAGCTAAGACGTTGAGGACTTAGCCGATTCTAGAAGACAGAAGACTTGAGCAGCTGACATTGGAGTATCTGGAGTAGAACATCAGAAGAGTCAGATCAGCTGATATCAGAAGATCAACTGAGCATGTCGCAGACAAGATAAGCACCAAGGAGTCCAGAGCTCAGCGCTCGAGAGAGAAAGAAGATCGAAGAGACAAGAGAGATCTCAGAGCATCAGATCGGAGAGCAATGATTGCTGAAGATTCCTCAGATTCCGATGGTCCAGAATGTCGATCCCCTGAACTCTTCTCCGATGAGGAGTATGATAACCTCTGCCTGATGGCAGATGATGAGGTATGTTCTTTTGCCTCTTCTCCTGATCACGCATCTGAACTTAGCTTAGACTCAGCAAGAGATCTCTACCTTCAACTCGCTTTAGAGCAATTGATGGTTGATTTCTCAAGGCTGCAGGAGACTCATACTCAAATAGTGGAAGTTAATGCACAACTGGCTGGTGAGAAAGATCGTCTTACTGAATCTCTCAGAGTAAGAGACACTGAGGAGGCGCTGAGATTAGTAAGCCTTCATAAAGAGCTTCTTGAGGTCCGTAATAGGAACGATGAAGCTCCATATGAGGTTGAACGACTCAATGCCGTCGTGACCTCTCAGATTGAGACTCGTGATATTGATCGGTTCCTAGTTCAGGAACAGTTGGAAGTTGAGCACATCTATCTCTACCAAATGCTCGATGCTTATACTCGCCTTAGGGTTGAGCGTGCTGCTTTGGGTCTTGAGCACACGACAAGGGAGATTGCTGACCAACAGCTGGTGCTTAAGTACACCACTAAAATAGAGGCCCTGAAAAAGCACAATGTGCACCTTGAGGAAAAGCTGGAGAAGTTACACAAATCTACCCAAGTGGTGGATGAGTTAACAATGATCTCTAAGCATACCGATGGTGCTAAAATAGGGTTGTGCTATGATGGCTCTAAGTACCCTAAGGGCAAGAAAAAGAGAGCTGCTTCAGGGAGCAACTCTCAGAAGAAAGTGTTTGTCCCTGCCCAAACTGGTGACAAGGGCACAAGTGTTGCTCACCAGGACAAAGGCAAAGGGAAGGAGAAAACGCCCGCTGAACCTGTCAGGCAACAGGCTGGGGAACCGAGGCCAAAACCAAAGGGAAAGGCCAAGGTTCCTCACCCGGAGCCGAGGAAGACAGACCAAGGGAACCCCAAGGCTCAGCATAGGAACCCTCAGGCTGCAAGGAATTCCGCCCCAAGTACTTCTCAAGCTAAGCCTCAAAGTACTCATGGTGGAAGGAATTCAGGCCAGAGGAGAAGGACTGACCAGATGGCTCCTAAAGGGCAACGAAGACTTGACTCCGATAACGCTCAGGCCAGACCTCGTGTGCCTAGAAGTCAGGCTCGAGCAGCTCCTTCTCTGGACAGACCTCAACCCGATGCACCCATGCCAAAGAGGAACAGGAGGCCAGCCCCCAAGAAGAAATCCATGGCTCCTGAACCTCAGGCTAACACCCATACACCCTCAACTTCCAAGGCACCTAGGAGGAAGAGGACTATGTATGTTGATGTTTCAGGGAGACAAGTTTACACTTCTGATGCCATCAGAATTGTTAAACAAATCTAGATCTAGAAGGGTATGGCTGACACTGTAGGACCCAAAACGAGATGGGTACCTGAGGCCTGATTCTTTTCAGGTCGCTGCAAGCTACAAGAAGAAAAAGGAGGTTCTGAAGAAGGATTGGTACCTAGATTCAGGCTGTTCCAGGCACATGACCGGATTTCATGATCTCCTTCGGGACTACATAGCTCAGGATGGCCCGCAGGTTACCTTCGGTGATAACTCTAAGGGTTTCACAAGAGGGTTTGGTACTATTCTTGTTGGTTATGTTAAAGTGCTTAATGTATCCTATGTTCAGGGTCTTAGGCATAACCTGCTTTTGGTCAGTCAGTTTTGTGACCGTGGATTTAGTGTAGAATTTACCTCGAATGCCTTGTGAAAGACAAATCTACACTGCAGCTTCTTAATACATGTGTCAGGAGAGGCAACGTCTATTTTGCTGACTTTAAGAGCAGCTCTCCTGAAACTTGTTTGGTCGCTAAGAGTTCCTCCGAACTTAGTTGGCTTTGGCATAAGCGCCTGAGTCATCTTAACTTCAAGATTATAAACAAATTTTTTCGACTTTCTCTTGTAGAGGGTCTACCAAATGAAGTTTTTAGCAAAGACCACGTGTGCGGAGCAAGTCAGGAAGGCAAGCAAACCAAAGCTTCATTCAAGGAGAAAGTTGCCTTCTCAACTGACAGAGTGCTTCAACTCCTGCACATGGATCTCTTTGGTCCGATTACTCCTGTCATAATGAATGGTAGGAAATATACTCTTGTTGTTGTAGATGATTATTCCAGGTACACATGGGTGATTTTCTTGCTGAACAAGAAGGAGACACAGGTCAATCTTCCAGAGTTACTCAAGAAATTGAGTACTGAATAGGGTCAGAGCATCGTTAGGATCAGATCAGATCGGGGAACAGAATTTATTAACTCTTATATAGCTTATTTTTGTACTGACCAGCATTGCTCAAGAGACTTCTGCAGCTAGGACTCCTCAGCAGAACGGAGTAGCTGAGAGAAGAAATTGAACCCTGAAGGAAGCTGCCTGGACCATGTTGGCTGAGTGAGGACTGCCCAAAAAGTACTGGACTGAAGTAATCAACACTGCTTGCTACACTCAGAACCGATCTATGATGAACAAACAACACGCTCAGACACCTTATGAAACGTGGAACAAGAGGAAGCCTCGCATCTCCTATTTCCATATTTTTGGGAGTAAGTGTTTCATCCTAAACAATGGGAAAGACCAGATGAAAGCCTTTGATAGCAAATCTGATGAGGGAATGTTCTTAGGATACTCCTCAGTCAGCAAAGCTTTCAGGGTGTACAACTCTCGGACCCTTTGTGTGGAGGAAACACCTCATGTTGTGTTTGATGAGACTGCATCAGTGCGTAGAAAATAGGTTCCAGGTCCTGACACTGAGGGGGTTACCAAGGGGGTAACAAGACTGAGCCTAAAGCAGAATCCTGAATTCAAGGTCAAGCTTGTGCATGCTCCCAAGGGATGGGATGATGATGATGATGATCTGGATGGACCTCAGACCAACCCTCAGCAAGCTCAAGCCTCGGAGAATGTTAAGTCTCAAATGGAGGCACTGACTCAACCTGAGGTAAGGACAGTCGGTGATAATGCTTCTGCACCTGAGACAGTTACTTATTCCAATTCTGTAGGGGGAAACAATGTCCCTGACATTGGACAACCCTCAGGGAATGACTCAGTGTCCCCTGTTCTTGCTCGTTCCCCTTCTTTGCCTGTTATTGTTGAGACTAACATTTCACGATCAGGTGAGGGGACGTCAGCAGCTGCTCCCAGCGCTCAAGTCAGCAGAAGGCATTGGCTAGCTGATCACTCATTGGCAGATATCATTGGTGATATCAATGAGGGGGTCAGGACAAGGTTGTTCCATGGCGAAAGCGCTATGTTTTGCTATTTCCTATCTGATTAGGAACCTAAGAACATAGAAGAAGCTCTTGCTGACCCCAATTGGATCATAGCCATGCAGGATGAGCTCAATCAGTTTGAGCGGAATTAAGTTTGGGAGTTAGTAGAGAGACCTAGGCGTCAACATGTTATTGGCACCAAGTGGGTTTTTAAGAACAAGAGGGATGAGAAGAATGTTGTCGTCAGGAACAAGGTCAGACTGGTGGCAAAGGGTTACTCTCAGGCCGAAGGGATCGACTATGATGAGACCTTCGCTCCGGTTGCAAGATTTGAGGCAATCAGGCTGTTCTTGGCTTATGCAACATTCAAGAAGTTCAAGGTGTATCAGATGGACGTAAAGAGCACTTTCCTGAATGGAGTTCTGAATGAGGAGGTTTATGTGGAGCAACCTCCTGGGTTCGAAGTTGGTGATAAGGTGTATCACCTGAAACAAACTCCTAGAGCTTGGTATGATACTCTCTCTCAGTTCCTGATCGACCACGGGTTCGTGAAAGGAACAGTAGACAGCACCCTATTCAGGATATCCGAAGGGGAGGACATTCTCTTAGTCCAAATTTATGTGGATGACATAATTTTTGGATCACCGAACCTGAGGCTTTGTTAGAAATTCTCTAAGCTAATGACGGGGAAGTTTGAGATGTAAATGATGGGGGAGATTAACATCTTTTTATGTCTTCAGGTCAGGCAAACTGACTCCGGAATCTTCATGAATCAGTCCAAGTATGCGAAGGATTTGATTCAGAAGTTTTGAGTTCAGTCCAGCAAAGTCTCACGTATTCCCATGAACACAAACGACAAGCTGGATCCTGACAAGAAGGGGACCTCAGTGAATCAGACTAAATATAGGGCACTTATTGGTTCGTTGTTGTATCTAACTGCAAGTCATCCTGACATCACCTATGCAGTTGGAGTTTGTGCAAGGTATCAGTCTGATCTAAAGAAAATTTATCTAGAGAGTGCCAAAAAGATTCTGAAACACCTGAAAGGTACAATCAATTTAGGACTTTGGTATCCCACTGATGACAACCTAGAACTGACAGGTTACTCTGATGCTGATTATGGAGGCTGTAAGATTGGTAGGAAATCAACTACAGGCACATGTCAGTTTCTAGGGAGCAAACTGATCTCTTGGTTTTCAAAGAAACAAACAAGTGTTGCAACGTCTACTACTGAGGCTGAATATATGGCGGCAGGCAGTTGTTGCTCCCAAATCCTTTAGTTGAAGCAACCGTTGAGAGACTACCAAGTTAAGGCCACTGAAGTCCCAATTTATTGTGACAATAACAGTGTCATAGCCATATCCCAAAACCAAGTCTTACACACAAGGTGTAAGCATGTAGACATCAGGCATCACTTTATAAGAGATCATGTTGAGAAGAAGGATATAAGGATGGAGAGGATCCCAACTACAAGCAGAGAGCTGACATCCTGACTAATGCTTTGCCTGAAACAAGGTTTGTTGAGTTGTCAGTAAAGTTAGGACTTCTTGACCCAAGTGTAGAGGATTCAGTATGAATCCTGGTTCAGGACTGAACAAGATGGTCAGGAGGGATGACTAACTAAGGATCAGGATGAAGGTTTTGTAGAGAGAGGATGGATGCCTGTCAGGGGGAATAGACTTTTTTAAAGGATGATCTGTTTAAACTGACTAAGGATCAGAACACGGAACTCGGGGCTTATCACCCTGATAGGACATAAGTGGTATCAGTCAGATGACTATATTTGACTGACTGGTATGTTTTCCTGATTTATTTAGTCATCATATCTTGCTTGCATCTTCTTTTGATCTTTTCGTATTGTCAAATCAAATCTTTTTTACGTACAATCTCAGTCATTCATTTAATATTCAGTTATTATTTAATGCAAATTATTTGAATTAAATACGGACATGCTCTGACGCGCATTTAATGCAAAGTGTACGAGAACGGTTTCCAATAAAGTTTTTGAATCATTAACTTTGAAAACTGGAACGGCTCAATCCACTTCCATGCATTTTTCTGCATTGATCTTAACCGTTGAATTTCATAAGTCATTTCAACTGACCCGTCCGATTAAAACTGTATTTTAGTATAAATAGGAGAATATATTGTCATTGCGTCCTTTACTCACCCAAAATATTTACTTGCTATATACTCTCTCTCTGCAAATCATCTTCTTCAAGCATTATTTCATTTGAAGGACATATTTCATGGAGTCTCCTTCTGCAAACTCGTTCTTTGATAACATATTTCATTTGAAGGACCAGGTTTGCTTCGAGCTGGTGGTGGATTTTTCTTCAAATCATCCCCACTAGAGAGTTGTTCGAAAGTGCTGGGCTTCTCAACTTCATCACGTTGAAGCCAAACCGACTGTTTCCCAGACTTCTTGCAGCATTTTACTTGAAGATGGAGCAGAACAAGGATGGTGAAAGGGAGTCATGTATTCTGAACTCTTTCAACGTGTTTGAGAAGGGGGAAACTGTGATCAAGAGGAAGTGGACCACAGTGAATGTCAGAGAATAAATCAAGAGGACGTTCAATCTTCCAGACTCAGGAAAGATGCCTTAGGAGTATGGAGTGGGGCTAGAACAAGATTACATTAATTTTCTCTATGACGGAGTGGCTTCAGTGAAGGCAAGACTGAACAAATTTATGCTCAGGACGACCGCCCGCCACTTCTTTGACCTGACAAGTGAGAGCGTGATGGGAATTGTTGGTGGTTTGGAACAGATCTCCAGACCAAAGCTGAACATCATGATGGCTGTGAAGGATAGCTCCATTAATTCTTTCAACTGGGAGGAGTACTTCCTTCAGCTTCTGGTGGCGGAGTCCAAGAAGATTGAGTACTCTCCGGAAGGTCAGGCTACCTTTGCCAGACATGTACTCTTTGGCTGGCTCAGGCGAGCACGACTTCCAAAGTCAAGGCTGAGCAAGCAGGCTCAGGTGAAGGCTCCTGTGAGCAAGCCTATGGAGGTGAAGGTTCCAAAACCAGCTGAGGAGAAGGCTGCCAAACCTTCTGAGCCAAAGACCAAGCAGCAGACACTGACTTTCAAGTTTAAAAGGTCAGCTGAGGGCGAGAAGAAGGATGTGAGGGAGAAGAACTCTGAGGAGATAGAGAAGGTAACACAGCAGGCGAATCCAGAAAGGCACCCAGATCAGAATGTTCTAGAGGTGGCTCCTATTGCTGCAGTTCCGAAGGGTTGAACCTTCAGAACCACCATTTGTGTATGAGCAAGATAGAGCGGATGATGTCATACACTCCGTGGTTGCTGATTATCAGGACGAGGAGGTCCGTTCTGACGAAGGTCAGGGGGAACCCACTACTGAGGATAAGGAGGAAAAAGGTGATGAAGGTAGGAAGGATGAAGTGATGGTGGGAGAAGAGAAGGAGGAAGAGAAAGAAAAGGAGCATGCTGAGGCTCCATGGGCATTTCCAGCTTCTAAAGAGGAAAGCCTTACTGACTTTGAGATTCTGGCTCGAAGTCAGGCCGCTGAAATGGTTGATAGGAGATTCCCTGATCTTACTGCCGCTCAGAAGGAAGCAGTGGTGCAACTTCTCACTTATGCAATGGTTAAATGTACGACGTTTCCTTGGCTCGCCATACTTGGCAAAAAGAAAGGATGGGATAAGCTGGCTGATGAAGAAGCAGCAATCGTTGATGCCTTCGAGGTGAATTCCCTGAACCAATTTATCAAAATTTCTGACTTTGTAAAAACTGTTAGAAATATCATTCCGAAGGCTGCTGCTGCTAAGCCTGAACGGAATGAAGGGGAAGGATTGGAACTGGCTATAGTTCCTCAGGTTGATAAGGGTGAGAATCAGATGGTTGAGGTTGAGAAGCAGGCTATTCAGGAGATGGATGTTGAAAAGGAAGTGGAGAAAGAAAAAGAGGTTGTGATGATTGCTGATTCCGATCAGCAAGGTGTGACAGGAGGGGTCAGTACACCGGCCGATGACGCACTCCCCGGACCCGGGACTGCTGAGGCTTCAGTAGAGGGTCCAAGTGATCTTGTTCCTATTCCTAGCGGACGCATTTAGAGAAAGTATATGTGGTCACAGGCGCATGCTGGTGTCTGCAGACAATTGAGCATACATAACACGAGAATTAATCGTGCAATCTTTTCAATGCACTGATTAATAATCGTATGAAGAAGATGCAGTATGATCAAGATCACATGGTTCGAGAGGTGAATGATGGTCTGGACTGCCTTATGGACCTTGGAACTTCTCACGCTGTGGAGGTCGCAACTGTTGTAGGACAAGCAAGAGAAACACTTTATGCCTGCAAAAAGATGACTTCAGATGCCCTGGCTTAGCAGGATTCAAAGATGATCAAGATGATCGATCACCAGTTGGAAGAGAAGGTGAATAAACTGATAGATGCTAGGCTGGCTTAGCTGAAGGGAGAATTGAAAACTGAAATCAAGAGTGAGATTTCTGAGGAAATGAGGCAGGCTCAGGAGGCTCTGGACTCCAAGGTGGATCAGCTGAAAACAAAAGTTAACACTGCTTCTTCTGCAGAGGTGAAGTCAGCTTTCGGAGCTCTGGAGTCCCACCTAAAGAAGGAACATCATGAAGCGATCAAGGGGTTGAGTCTGGATCTGAGAGGATTGGTTGCTCAGCTTGGACAGACTCAGACAAAGCAGAATGACATGGCTGATCAGTTAGTAATTCTTGCTCAGTCGGTAGAAGAAGTGGTTGGCAAAATCAACATTGATGATGTCAAAAGAGGGGAAGGAGGAAAGCAAATTGGTAAAGGCAAGAAGAACTTTCCACCTGAACTGAAGGCTACTGAGAGAAAGAGAACAAGGTCAGTTGTTGCTGCTGAGGTAGAGAACCCTGCTGACGCTGAATCTGAGTCGTATCCGAAGAGACCGAGGCAATCTTCTGAGGATCCCGCCCTAAAGCCTCTCTTTGAGGAAATGGAATAGCCAATGCTTCCAGGAGCAACCCATAGGAAGGAAATGACTGAGTCAAAGCTGAAGGCGAAGATGAGGGAGATTTCACTGCTCAGTCAGATCTAGAGGCTGAAAGAAAATGTGGAGTACCTGAAGTCGCAGGTTGAGAAGCAGAAGAAAGTTGCTTCAGGATCTCGAATAAAGGCTCCGAGAAACATGGTGGTTGCTCCGACGCAAGGCCCTCCTCCGGCGAAGTTGGTGGAGGATTTCATTCCGGTGGAGATGCTGGAAAGCTGGATTCTGATCAGGAATCGGTGGGCTTACTTGTATTATGTGGTGGGGATTTGGGATGGGCTTCAGGATGATAAGGAAGCAATCCTGAACCACTGGATGATGGAGGGGAATTCTGATCTATGGTTTGAAGTGGTCAGGCTGACATTGAAGGCGTTGAGATTGGCCCTCCAGAATTCATCAAGTATCCGCCATCTCTCCACGGAAAGTCCAATTAGCTGGATAGAACAGCCATTCAGGAGGGAGCGGTCAGAATCGGAAGAGTAGTTGGAGCCCTGAGTGACCGGAGCAGGATGAATCAGATCTTGTACCGGGTATTGGACATGTATGAGATCCTTCGCGCTTAGTGGAATGCAGATGAAGAGTGAATAGTTCAGGAGTTAGTTGTTCAGGAACCTTTTGTAATAGCTTCTGATCATCTGTACCTTGTTGAAAATTAATGAAGTTATTTATTGTTCCTGAGTACAACTTCTTGTTGACTCCTGACCTTACCTTTCTGCATTCTTATCAAGAACTGTACTAACTCATTCTTTGTTTCCATCTTATAGACTAAGTGCCTAGTTTGTCAGGAGGTACTGAGCTTTTTCACTGACTAAGTCAGTTGATTGTATAGATGGATAGGAATTTGCTTAAGGGTTTTGGCATCACCAAAAAGGGGAAAATTGTTGGGACAATTTGAGTATTTTGATTAGATCCCAAAATCCCTGATGATTTGCCTAAGTACAGTACTCAGGATTGTCTAGATCAGGATTAGTCAGGTTAGGGATTCAGTTCAGGGGAACGTGTTGAAGACTGAAGAATATTGAAGTGGACTCAATTGCCTGAAGTAAGATATGCAACTCACCCTGAAGCAGTCAGAGTCAGTCAGAAGGATTGCCTGAACTGAAGTTGTAGTCCGAAGACTTGAAGATCCGTCTTGAAGACAATCCGGAGTTTCCACTGACTGATGTTTCTATTGAGTACACTAAGCATGCTCAGGTCAGAACTTAGTCAGTGAAGGGCAATGTAACCTATCAGGCCGAGCTTAATGCTCATAAGACCTAACTTAGGCCTTGGATCAGTCTATCTGATCCATGTAAGTCCAAAGCAAAAAGGTTACATATGCTATGGGACAGTTGACATTTATGTTAACACCTGAGACAAAGAGAATGTCAGTGGACCCCATTAAAGACAAACACTCATCCTGAGTAAATGACAAGAAACTCGAAGACTTGAATGTACGAGGAAGGACAAGTGTTAGACGAACAACTAGCCGTTTGTACGGAGAGCTAATCGCCTTTCGACACGCATGTACGGAGTCTGCGCAGCAATTAATGCAGTATTAAATGCATCTCAGAGTTGCAGGCGGCGGGATAGAATTTTCTAGATTAAGCATGGGAAAAAGGTCAATAAGTACATCTAGCCTGCAACTACCCTAAAATAGGAAGATTTGGGTGGATCTCCTCCACCAGATCTATTTCAAGTCTGCCTATAAATACAGAGAGCCTTGTAATTCAAGGCTAACGGGAAATTTCCAAGTTAAGCATCTCAAGAATCCAAGCACTCAAAGCATACTTTGAACAACACTCTGCAATTAAATTTCCCTAGTGTTGTAGTAGGATTCACTCTGTATTTTGCTTAGACTGATAGCTCTAATCTTTAGCATCGATTTGTATTGCTAGGGTTATCCTTAGTTGGAATCAGAATACCAAACCCCTCAGATTGTGAGGAAGGTTGGTTAGGAAGGACTGAGACTTGTCAAACCACCCAGGGGCTAAGTTCCTTAGAGAAGAAGGAAGCCACTCGTGTTCCTTGGCACGCAAAAATCAAGTTCTGGTCCTCAGTGGAAGAGGATCACTTCCTGTTAAATCAGGCCGTGGGCGTAGGAGTTGGTTATCTCCGAACCACGTTAAAAAGCCCCTTTGTGTGCTGATTTACATTATTGTTCAGGATCATATTGTCATCATTATAAACTGAGCATAATTGCATTGTTTTAAGATTCTCAGGCTGAATCAATCATCCTGACCTTTAAAATTGTGCACCAGCCTTAACCACCCTTTCTAAGCAAAGTCAGAGAAAACATTTTCAGAAACTAAAACAAGTATAAACTAAGGGCTCACATTCTGCACGTACTCTAGCTTACTGAGATAGTAGTCCAACTGACTTGCTTCCGAGCGGTCAGTAGATTTGTTATCTCTACTGAGCTTCTGAGCACAAAACTCATACTCAGCCTATCTGACTCCTTACTGACTTGTCCCTGCTGCCCCTGCGGACTATCAGTTTAGTGAGTAATTTTAGGAGCTTCCTGACTGAGTGTGTAAGAGTATTTTTCTGAGTTTCGAAAAAATCTGACATCAATGTATTCCCCGGGGATACACTGATTTACTCGTTTCGGGACCAACACGTGGGATAGAGGGGTTTCAGTCATTTCAGTTATACTCTAATTTCTTATGTTGGTGGTTTCTTTTGACGAGTATAAATTGCATAATCACATTAAAGCTTCTGTAAATGAGATATCCTTAACTTTTTTCTTGTTGTTTCTATGTGTGTATGGTGGCCATTGGTGATAGAGAAGGCCCTCGATATTAGAGCGTTGCCCAGGCAATGAAACGTACTATTAGCGATTCTGTGCGCTGTTCGGAGAGGAAGCAGTTGAAAGATGGCATCCGTTTCTAAATATTTGGGTGTGGCAGAGCAAGTTAATACATTCAGTATTTGTTTACTTATATCACTTAATATTCTATATTGCTTTCAAGAATTTATTTTCTGAATTTATAATGTTGTAGTGCTTGCAAGCATTAGAGACAATATCACGTGAATGCTTGCAATCTGGCGTGATAATGGTTTCTCTAAGTTTTATTGATTTCGTCTCAACAAGTGTGCATATATCTTCAACCTTCCTTAGAATACACGTTTACATAGTTATGGGGGATGACCGAGTTCTTTCTATTTTCTTTAATCTTGAGGTTGTCATTTCTATTGTTATTAATATACGTAAAAAAAAACTATTTTCTGAATCTTCTGTACTTCTCAAGGAGGCTGTTCCTATTTTGTGTAATCCTCCAGTATAAGAATAGAC
The DNA here is from genome assembly GCA_026898435.1 of Prunella vulgaris. Classification (NCBI taxonomy): domain Eukaryota; kingdom Viridiplantae; phylum Streptophyta; class Magnoliopsida; order Lamiales; family Lamiaceae; genus Prunella; species Prunella vulgaris. The sequence continues at coordinate 564,218 of JAPKLY010000285.1, read as the reverse complement.
AAGTATAAATTCTACAAAGTTTCATTCACAAGCATTTTACATTTTCTAATCTTAACTTTATTTGTCTCTATCTTATAGCTCGTCGAGAGTGTGGCCACTTGCTTGATTAAAATTGGGGAGAAAGTTTATTCTTCTCCAGATAGGCTAGATGAGTTCTGTAAACATGGCTTGGTTCAGCATACCCTACATCTCGTATCACACACCATACGAGCATATTTTTATTCTTCGTTCTTTTTATCAAGATAAAACCCTCACGTCTTGCGTGTTCTTGATAAGCTTCAAACAACTTATCAAGACTACTAAACAGTCTACCTGGTTCAACCAAAATCCTTGCATCTCCTGATGGATAATAAGGCTCTTGAGAAGGAATCTCAGCGCGAATGGAGTCATTTAGATCCGAATCATCTACAACAAATATATTTTTTGATTGACCACCTAGATTAGAATGATCGTTTGATTCCTCTCCATTATTCTCTGCTTGAATGGAGTGATCTTCATCTTCGCTATCTTCTCCAAACAATTGATGTATGTATGCAGATCTTGACATGTTTCAAATGATAAGTATTTTTAGTGAAACCTCCTGGAAAATGTTTGAGTATTTTTTAACAAGAAAACATAAACACTTGCAAACGGCTAGTTGTCTTGTCTTGAAAAACGAAACGACATAAATCAATTTTAAAACATGAGTCGATTTCAAGACAAAACGACAAAATGTAATAAAGATTAGTTTGATTATAAAATTTTAAAAAGTAAAAATATTAATTTCAATATGAATACTTTTAGATGAGTAAAATGTTGGTGTGATTTTTTCTTTCGAAAATATTTTTATTTTTTGTGAAGATGATGTAACAAAATTAATTAATTGATATTGAGGTCATATGTTGTAACAAAATTAATTAATTGATATAGAGGTCATATGTTGTAACAAGATTAATTTGAGACGTGAGTTACAAAATGTACAATTTTTTGGTCTGATTTTTACTTTCTAAAATATTATTATTTTATGCCTAATCCTTATAATACAATGTTTAAAAATTTATTGTGAAGATGAAGTAGCAACATTATAATTGATTTATAGATCTTATGATGTAGCAAAAATAATTGATTTTGATATATTATGATGTAACAAAATTAATTAATTGACATGATTTAGAAAATGTACAAATTAATTCGAAGTTAATAGAATTTTTTGTACGATTTTGAAAATGAAATTATTTTTTCTAATCCTTCAATATAATTTTTATAATTAGTGTTGGTCCTGAAACGAGTAAATCAGTGTATGGGGGGGAATACACTGATGTCAGATTTTTCAAAAAAACTCAGAAAATACTTTTACAAACTCAGTCAGGAAGATCCTGAAAGTACTGCACTGAATTGATGGTCCGCAGGGGCAGCATGGACGGATCAGTCAAGAGTTCAGATAGACTGAGTCTGAGAAGTGCTCTCAAAAGCTCAGTAGAGATAACGAACTTACTGACCGCTCGGAAGCTAGTCAGTTGGACAGCTATCTCAGTAAGCTAGAGTGCATGCGGAATGTGAGCCCTTAAGTTCTACTCGTTTTAATTCCTGAAAATATTTTCCCTGACTTGCTTAGAAAAGGTGGTTAAGGCTGGTGCACAAGATTCAGTGTCAGAAGAATTGAGTTCTTCTGACTTTTAAAAGCTTATGCAAATGATCAGTTTATAATGATGACAATTATGATCCTGAACAAGTAAGTAAATGTCACGCCCCAAATTTCAAAGCATTTCAAATCAGCGGAAGTCTTGCTTTTAAATAAATAATTTAATAAAACTTTCTTAGGAACGTGAACCCCTTTTTACTTGTAATAAAATTCTTTTCCTTTAAAACCTTTTGAACTAAATCAGAGTAATAATTTTAAATAAATAAAATCATACATTCAATTTAAATAACTCATTCAATACATCCATTGAAATCATAAAAATATCATAACAATTATTCATAACATATTTCAATAATATTCACATATGACTTAAACTTATTCTAATATCAATCATCATGTAAGACATCAATTAAATCATGCAATAATACCTAAATAAATCATGTACAGCAGCTGGTACCTAAAACTCACTAAAACAGCCTGGGTGTACTCATCAAAACTAGTTGTGTATAAAAACAGTCCACTAACTAATACAAAATCCACTTTCTTTAATACTATTGGACGATTTCCGGCACGATGTCTCTACGATTTCCGGCTTTTCTCCGGTGATTCTCCGGTGTCTCTGCGTTCTGGTTTGCATGAATTCAACTTCCTCCTTCGGCACCGATTCCTATTTCTGATCAGATTGTCCTTTCGTCGGATTTGGTTGACGCTTTTAATTCCCTTCTTCCGGGCTTTAGGGATTTTTGGGTTTCTTCATCGCGCAGATCAACGCCTCCAGCTGCGGCCTTTACGGCTTCGGTTCCTGGGCGCAATAGGGCAGTTCCCGATTCTCCGATTGTGGGCGACAATGCCCTCAGAAACTCTTCGCGTTCGGCGGGACAGGGTGGATCGGCTGACGCGGTTTATGATACCTCCCCTGCCTGGGGGGGTGCTGATAGATTTGGTTCACGTACTTTTACCCAAGTCCTTGTGGGGGGTGACGGCTCTTTCGAGAATATTCCTTCAGGTGAGCAGGCTTCCCTCCCTAAGCCATCTCGGCAAGGCAAATTTATGGCGGTTGATGTGGACGAAGAGGCTTATCAATTGCATATTGATAAATTTAAATTGGCTTTCATAGGCCGATTGATCACGATGCAAGGGAAGCCGCTCCTCCCTTGCACGGCTCTAATGACAGAACTTTCCACGCTTTTAGGCCTCTCATCTAGGCCAAAGTTTATCCCTCTAGGCAGGGGTTTTTTCACTGTAATTGTTGCTAATTCGGCGGGTAGGGACAGAGTATCCTTGGGCAAGGCTTATCGGATCAGTACAGGTATTTTCCGTTTCCAAAAGTGGACTCCAGACTTCAATCCTCTGAAAGTTAAGAATTTGACGGCTCAGGTGTGGGTACGTTTTGCTGATCTGCCCATTGAATATTGGCATCCCCGTATCTTGGAGTCTCTAGCCTCTGCTGTTGGTTCCTTGGTGCGGATTGACGAGAACACAAAAAACTTGACGTACGGGCATTTTGCACGAATGTTAATTGAGATTGATCTCAAGGACCCACTGGAGGAGAAAGTGATGTTCCGTAGGGCGGGTCAATGTGTGTTCACTTCCCTGACATATGAACGTCTCCCGGAATTTTGTCGGGTATGTTCCGTGGTGGGGCATGGACCGTCACGTTGTAGGCGGAGTGGGCAGGCTGATAAGAGGCCGCGTGATCGTAGCCGCAGTCGTCCTAGACATCATCGTTCGAAAGAGGCTGAGGTCCCCTTCTCTTCTACGGGGGCGCCTTTGGCCACGGTTGATAAGATTGCTGCGGATTTGCATGACCTCACTCAGCAAGGCTCTTCTTCACATGGTCCTGTTCATGTCACGGATGCCCTTGCTTTGGTCCCAGCGGGTAATTCACGCCCTTTTGAATCTTTGAGTAAACCATCAGCCCTTGCTGGTACTCTTCAACTCTCTGACGGCGTCTCTTCTCACTCATCTCGGGGCACGGACCTTCTCCGAGACGCTCTTCGTGGATCGAATATTTCAGATGAGGACCTTCGGACTTTACAGAATCTAAAAGATAAGGTTAAGGATAGACTTGTATTTGATGGGCAGGGCCCCCGAGCCTCTGAATTATCACTTGTAGCAAGACGGAGCTGGGCCGATGAAGTGGATGGGGCTCATACTAGGCCGCCGATGCACGGGCAGTCATCTTTGAAATGATATTTCTCTCCTGGAATGTACAGGGCTTCGGCAGCAATCTTACTCAGGATTCGCTGTTCAATATCTGTCGTGATCATCATCCAGACATTGTTACTTTAATTGAACCTAAGATTAGATTTCGGGCAGTGAGTAGGGAATATTGGAGGAGCATCGGGCTGGAACTTTTGGTGGAGAATTGTCGCTCTCCCTCCCGTCCGAATTTATGGGTTCTTTGTAAGCATTATCTTTGTGGTTCCATCTCAGTTCATTGTACTTCTGACCAATGCGTGGTGCTCCACTGTCAATCGCCCTGTTCCTTCACGTTGGCCTTTGTTCATGGGAAGAATAATTACATACTTCGACGTGGGTTATGGGATTCCCTCTTGAGTCTTGTTAATGAACCACTATGCTTGATGGGAGACTTCAATGTAGTCCTGGGGGCCCATGAACGGTTCCCACCTGTAGTTTCGAGTCAACTACCGGTTGACTAATTCCAGGCTTTTGTTGACACAGTGGATCTAATTGATTTGGAATCTTCAGGTTTCCATTATTCTTGGTCTTCTCGACGCAGCTCCCAGGGGATGATCTCTGCTAAGTTGGATCGTGCTCTTGTCTCCCACTCTTTCATAGATCTCTGGAGCACGTTACAGTTGGAGACCCTTCACCGTCATTCCTCGGATAACCATCCCCTGCTCCTTTCTTTGAACTCGGTCACTGCTCGACCTCCTAGACCCTTTCGTTTTCAGTCAATGTGGACTCAGCACGCAGATTTTGAGGCATTCGTGAAGCAGGTTTGGAATTCTTGTTCGTCTCACCCAAATCCAATTGTCAGCCTAGTTGGTAAGTTGAAGGCGCTGAAGCGGCAGTTGAAAATTTGGAATCGTGATGTATTTAGGAATATTTTTACCGAAATTGCGGATGCTACAGCAAGACTTAACGTTGTGCAACAGGCTATTTACTGTAATGGAGATTCGGACCTTGGATTCGGTGAAGAAGTAGACTGCCACATTCGATTGAATGGCCTCCTTCGGAGGCATTGAGAATTTTATTCCCAGCGTTTTCGTTTGCAATGGTTAACTGATGGGGATCGTAATTCTGGTTTTTTCCACCCCCTTCAGCGTAATAGACATGGTAATTCTGACCTTGGAGAGATGTTGGTTGATGGGCCTCTGACTTCAGATACGGGTACTATCGCTTCTCATGTTGTTTCCTTCTATGAACTTTTGTTTGCGAAGGACAGCTAGTTGGACCATGACCTTTCCATTTTGGACATTTTGCCTTTCCAATCTGTGTCGGATTCTCACAATGATTTGCTTCTAGCTTGTCCTTCCTTGGACGAGGTCCGAATGGCGGTCTTTGATTTGGATGAAGGCAGCTCGCCTGGGCCGGATGGTTTTCCCGGTTTATTTTTTCGTAGGTGTTGGGACGTGGTGAAATCGGACCTTCTACTGGCTGTAAGTTTCTTTTTTCGATCGGCCTCTATCCCGATCGGGATGAACTCTAGTTTTGTGGTGCTTATCAAGAAATTTGCGGGTGCTAATCGTATTCAAGACTATAGACCCATCGTGCTCAACAACTTTATTTTTAAGGTTTTCACTAAGGTTATTGCCACACGACTGGGTTCTTTCATTAGCTTATACCTCACGCCCTTCCAATATGGATTCGTTCCAGGGAAACGCATTCACACGTGTGTTGCTTTAGCTTCTGAGACTTTAAATCAAATGCATATGAGGGGGGCTGCTCCTGGTATGGCTGTTAAAATCGATATCAAAAAAGCTTTCGACACTATTGATTGGGATTTCCTCATTGCTGTCCTGAAACGTATGGGTTTTAGTCCTGCCTTTCGGACCTTAATCCGGTCTGTCCTTTCTTCTTCCCGCTTGTCTATCCTTGTGGGAGGGGTCGCGAAGGGGTACTTTGCTTGTTCTAGGGGTGTTCGTCAAGGAGATCCCTTGTCTACTCTTCTATTTTGTTTGGCTTTAGAGGCTCTGGGTCATTGGTTGGATTGGGGTTTTAGAGTTGGCTGCTTGCGGCCTCTTAGTCGTGCGCCTCCATACTTATTTTATGCGGATGATATTATTGTTTTTCTTCGAGCGAAAAAAGAGGATATGGCTGGCCTGCATTACATCTTTCGCTCTTATGGATCTATTTCGGGTCAACTGTTTAATCCTGAGAAATCTCGCATTTTCTTTGGTCCTAGGGTCTGTACAGCTATTAAACGGGGGATGAAACGTGTTACAGGCATTGGTTGTGGCACGCTCCCTTTCACCTACCTTGGTGTTCCCATTTTCATTGGTGCTCCTAAGCGCGTGCATTTGCAGGGTTTAGCTGATTCGATCATTTCTAAGTTCTCCCGCTGGAAGGGTATGTCACTGTCTATGGCTGGCAGACGATGTTTGGTTAACTCAGTAATTGTGGCTTCCTTAGTTCATACGATGATGTTGTACAAATGGCCAGCAGCCTTGGTCACGAAGGTGGAAGTTGCGATGAGGAATTTTGTTTGGACGGGTTCCACCCTTTCCCGGAATTCGTCTTGTTCGGTTTCTTGGAAAAAATGTTGTTCTCCTATTTCGGAAGGGGGTCTGGGTATCCGCTCTTTGCGCCTTGCGAATGCTTCCTACACTTTTAAGCTGGCTTGGGATGTTTTTCAGGCTCGTTCTTCGGACCTCCAGCTCCTACATGATAGATTCTTCAAGGATCGGGTTTGGCGTCGTTCCCACTTTCCGTCTTCTATCTGGCCTGGGATGAAGCGGCATTGGACTGGTATTTCAGATGGCGCTCGCTGGTTAGTTGGGCATTGCTCTAAGGTTAAATTCTGGCATGAGAATTGGCTTGGTTACACTTTGGTGGACGCCCTGGGTATTCCTCCTCATGTGGCTAGTACCTTTGGAGGGAAGGGTGGGTGATTACTTCTACGATGGTTGCTGGCATTTGGACATTTCTTTTGTTCTGGCTTATCCGAGCGTCGTGGAGGACATTTTGGAGATTATGGTTACTGATGGGGAGGATAGTCTTGTTTGGGGGAACACGGTATCTGGAGAACTCACATCTCGGATAGCATATGACAGCTTGCCACCAGCTGTACCAACTGCCCTCCCTTTTGAGTGGTTGTGGCAGCCGCATATTCCGCCTTGCCGGTCCACTTTGGTTTGGCGAGCCATGCATGGGAAAATTCCTACATCGGATTGGCTAAATTGCTTTGGGTTTGCTGGTCCCAGCATTTGTCCTTTATGTATGTGTGATTCGGAGAGCTTGAATCATATTTTCTTGAGTTGTGGTTTTTCAAGGTTAGTGTGGGATTTCTTTACTCAGATTTTTGGTGTCAGCCTTCCCTGGGATGAGGGCTTCCGTTATCTCGTGGTCTATGCGTCCCTTTTACAATTTTCCACTCAAGTTGGGCGGCTCTGACAACTTACGTTTGTCTCTATAATTTGGGGAATCTGGCGTTTACGTAATATTCGGGTCCATGATGATGAAGGCGTATCCCCTAGGCGATGTATTGCTTTGGTGCTAGCTCATGTTAGAGATGTTGCTGGGTTAGTTGGGGGTCACTCCTTTGGCACGGTCGATGAGCTTCTCCTTGTTCGGCAGTTAGGTACCACGTTTCGCTCGCGATTGGTTCCAAAAGTGATTCGTGGGAGGTGGCAGCCCCCTCCTCTAGGTTGGATAAAGGTTAATGTGGACCCTAGTTTACGCTCTCCTCCTAATATTGGTTATGCTGGGGTCGTTTTTCGAAATCCTCGGGGTTTTTTCATGATGGCTGCCACTACTCAGGTAGGTTGGGGTTGGCCTCTTGAGGCTGAGTTATCTGCTATTTTATGGGCGGTTGAATTGGCCCATGCTCGGGGCTGGTGTAGGCTTTGGGTTGAATCAGACTCGGTCCTTGCTATTCAAACGATGCGTCGGGAATTGGGACTTGTTCCGTGGCGGGTGAAGCCTCGGTGGAATCTTGTTACAGGATTAATGGAATCGATGGTGGTCCAGTTTTCGCACATTTATCGGGAAGGCAATTCTATTGCTGATACACTATCCCGCCGACGCACTACTGAGTTTTGGGAAGGTCATTGCCCGGATTTTTTGGGCCATTCTCTTTTTTTGGATATGAATGCGGATTTCTACAGGATCACAGGCTAGTTACCGGTGCCTAGTTGGTCTTGCATCTGGGTTTTTCCACTTGGTATGTTTGTGTTGCAACTTCTTGCTTACAGCTTCTTCGTAGGACTGTTAATTGTTTCAGCTGGGCAGCAATTCTGGGCAGTCTGAGTTGCTTTGTTTTGCACTCCATTCATGGCTGCTCTGCTGGGTTTGAGACTGGCCAGTGAATGGGGTTCCTTTTGCGGAATTTGTGCTGGGAGCGTTATCACTGTGGGATGCAATCCACCTTCTTTGTTAGCCTTTTTTTTTTGGGTTTTTCTATCATTTGCTGCTGCTGGAGAGATTGGCTGTTTTTTAATGTGGATTGGAAGTTATCATTGAATCCTTTTGCGGAATTGGAGCTGGGGCTATTTTTCCTTTTATTTGAATTGTTGGGATCTTGCTGCGCTGCTCTGGAAGGAGTCCGGGTTATTTAACGCTGGAATATTGCTATGTTGGGATGGAAGCCTTGTGTAGGCTGTTGAACTTGGAAGCTGGAGTTCCTATTTTCATTCTTCAATTTTTGCATTCTTTGTTGTTGGAATTGTAGGGTGGTTTGGGTAGTATTTGGGTGCCTCTTTTAGCAGAAAATGGGAGTTACTTTTGACATGTGTGCTGTTTCTTTTCGAAATTGGCAGCTGGAGTCGCTACTTCATATCTTAATTTTTGCAATGTTTTTCCTTGCACAACGCTGGTGCAGCAACTGGCTAGCTATAGCTTTTTCACAGCAGGGAGCTATTTTTGTTGTACAATTTCATTTGTACAGCAGGGTGAGTTTGGGTATTTGGGTGTTAGTCTTGATGCTGCTTTTGGGAGTTACTCACTGCACAAATTGGCTGGTTTCGGATACAGAGGCTTGCTGTTTTGGTGCTGACTTGCTGCGGTTTATTTGTTTTGGGATTACTTGTTCAGGGCTGTTGGCTCATTGCTTGCTGGCCAGCAGTTTTGGGCCCCTTGGAATCTGCACACTGCCCTTTAGTGCAGGATATACTTGGCTGGGAAGTCATCTGCTGTTTTCCCATAATTAAAGGCTTGGGATCAATGATCATTATGGCAGATGCTTTAAATTGAGTGGCTGAATTTGGGGTTCAGTTTCCAGGCTTGATAGATGCATTAGCTGAATTTGGATGTTTCCTTTTGTTGTGAGGAGTTACTCTTTAATTAGTGGCATTCGTGGCTGTGATGAGCTGGATTGGCAGTTTCTTTTGAAGCTGACTGCTGCCGGTTTTGGGTGTGGATTGACATTAAATGGTGCTTAATTCTTTTGTGTGGATTTCTTTGCCACTGAGGAGTGTCCTATTTCCTTTTATTCGGCTTTTGGGTTGTTAATACATTTATGTATAGGATTCTTTTATTTGTTTTTTTTATTTTTTATTTATTCACCTTTGGGATGGTTTAATAATTTTGGTACTCTTTTCCTCTGACCGGTTTTTCCACAAGGGTGGTTTTCCGGCGAGGTTTTTAACGAGACCAATATATTTTTGCTTGATCCCGCCTCCCGGGTTGTGGGATTTTTATTTGTTCCTTTTCTTTTCCTCTTTTAATAAAATCTTATTCCTTAATACTATTATCTTGTCAAACCATCTAAGACCTCTAAATAGTCAAATAACTCATATTAAACATAATATAAAGACTTGCCACGAAAATCCCTTTTTAACACACATGAAAAGCTCGTAAAATAAAGTTAAAAGACTAATTTAAAGCTGAAACTTTAAAATGATTTTCCTCCAGGTATCATGACCAAAATACTTAATATTTTATGGCTATTAAACTGCCAAAATTTCGATAATAAGCTGGACATAAATTCGGTATTTTGAAAACAAGAATTTTGAGAACTAGAATCACATAAAGGACTAAAACTGGAACCTCGACTTCTACTAAGTAAAAACTCATGAAAACTGGTCAACATGCATTATAAATCATGGCAAATATTCTTTTAAAATTTCATAATTTTTGGAGTTATAAAACTAGACTTATCGATCAAGCAAATTAAGGACAATAACTAATTTTCTTAAGAACAATTAAACACATAAATTGATCACTTAAACATATATGCATCTAAATTCGAACCATCAGCTGCTATCTTAATAAATAATTCCATCTACTTAACTCCTAATATTCATGCAAATTAACACATAATCATAATAACAATAATACCTCATAAAAATCCATAATAAAATCCCATAAGTCTTCAAACCATAGCAAAATCCTAAATCAAGCATCTACGTGTCCATGCACTCAATGAAGTAAAACATGCAAATGTCTAGTCTTGTGGCCAACATAAGTGCCGAAAACATTAATAAAAATACTTGCAAACTTAAAATAAAAGCCTACTTGGTTTCTTAATAAAACTTCAATCCATTATCTTCTTCTTTAACTCGCATCACATCCACCTTCCTCCGCATCACCAATCTCGTCATCTTACTCTTGAAAATCTGAAAATATAATTCGGTGAAGGGTGAGCAATTATAAAATAATTACTCCGTGGGGATAGTTTAGTTCGAAGTGTAAATATAAAGGACACCGATGTAAACATACCCTTCTCTCTTAACATATGATACGACTTTCGTATCCATTCATTGATGATATAGCTGATCATCCTTAACATATATTTGACAATATAGCTGATTGTCCATTCATAGATTGATGGTAGAGCTGACCATCCATTCATATTAGCACATAAACACATAATTGCATCAAACTAAATATTTAAAAGTCGAACTAGAGTTACCACTTTTCACCGTTTAAACCCCCACCTTTTCTTGTCTTGAAAATAAAGAAGTGTTGTACGTTGGCTTGCTAATTCCTTGTGCTCGAATCCTACTCCTTTCCTCAATCACAAACTGCCGAAAACTTGCTCTCTCTATTGCCTCAAAGCTGCTGAAATTTTGGTCCTAGAACTTCATAAAGTGACCGAATTTTGGTGGCTAGGGTTGCTCGAATATTTGGGGTGTCTAAGGGCTACAAGGTCTTGATCAATACATATATATAGAGTTGGAAAAAGTGTATTTAGGGCTGCATAAAGGGGCTGGCCGAATTTGGAGGAAAAAAGCAAGAAAATTGGCCCAATATCTTGTTGTATCTCTATTTCCATACTTGGCAACTTATTTCCTTATTTAACAAATCCTTACCAACTCTTTATTCTTGTGATACTTAACCTTCAAGCATAGACTATTCTCTTGCATAAGAATATTACTTATTTTCATAAATAAAGATACTAGAAATCCAAGTCTTATACTCTATAATTTTTGAAAATTACTTAAGGTATAAGACTCCAATTTTTCGAAAATAATAATAATACTATCCCAAGTATTATTTAATCCTATTCTTGGTCAAATCCTCATAAAGTCAAATCCCTACCATTAATTCCTCAATTACTAACATGCCCTTAATGAATTAATACTTAAGGGAATACTATTCTTAGAGGACTAATACTATAACCTCAAAAATAATACTTCTCTTCCTTTCTCTTAAAAAAATTCGAACTTAATACTTCTTAAGGGTCCAAATAGTACTAATTGGGACAACTAATACTAAGCAAATAATTAAGAAATACTAAAGCATAACAACTTAAAGGACTAAACCTTGAACTCTCTAAAACTCACGCACAAAACAAAAATAATTAAGGGACTAAAAGCTGCTGCCTATGCGGGGTGTTACAGTAAATCAGCACACAAGGGGCTTCTTAACGTGGTTCGGAGATAACCCACTCCTACGTCCACGGCCTGATTTAACAGGAAGTGATCCTCTTCCACTGAGGATCAGAACTTGTTTTTAATGTGCCAAGGTGCACGAATAGCTTCCTTCCTCTCTTAGGAACTTAGCCACTGGGTGGTTTTACAAGTCTCATTCCTTCCTAACCAACCTTCCTCACAACCTGAGGGGTTTGGTATTCTGATTCCAACTAAGGATAGCCTTAGCAATACAAAATAAACCTAAAGATAAGAGCTATCAATCTAAGCAAGTACAGAGTGAATCCTACTACAACACTAGAGAAATTTAAAACTTCAGAGTGTTCTTCAAAGTATGCTTTGAGTGCTTGGATTCTTTGAGAATGTTTTCGCTTGGAAATTTCCCGTAACCTTGAATGGGTGCAAGGTCCTCTGTATTTATAGGCAGATTTGAAATAGATCCGTTGGAGGAGATCCACCCAAATCTTCCTAGTTTAGGGTTGTTGCAGGCTAGATGTACAACACCTTTTTCCAATCCTTAATCTGGAAAATTCTGTCCCGCCACCTGCAACTCTGAGACACATTGACTCTCAGTACAAATGGCTAGTTATTCGACATGACTTTGAGGGTACATTTATACTCCGAGTCTATCGTCTTTTACTCAGATTAAATGTTTGTCTTTAATGGAGTCCACTGACATTCTCTTTGTCTCAGGTGTTAACATAAATGTTAACTGCCCATAGCATAAGTAACCTTTTTGTTTTGGACTACATGTATCAGTAAATGATACAATGCCCAAGTCAGGTCTTACGAGCACTAAGCACAGCCTGATAGGTTACCTTGCCCTTCACTGACTAAGTCCTGACCTGAGCATGCTTAGTATACTCAGTAGAAACATAAGTAAGTGGAATCTTCCGGATTGTCTTCAGGGAGGATCTTTAGGTCTTCGGACTTCAGCTTCAGTTCAGACAATCTTCAGATTGACTCTGACCTCTTCAGGATGGAATGCATATCTGACTTTAGGAAATTGGGTCAACACCAATATTCTTCAGTCTTCAACACGTTCCCCCTGAACTCTATCCCTAACCTGACTAATCCTGATCTAGACAATCCTGACTATTGTACTTAGGCAAATCATCAGGGGTTTTGGGATCTAATCAAAATACTCAGATTGTCCCAATAATTTCCCGCTTTTTGATGATGCCAAAACCCTTAAGCAAATTCCTAACCATATATACAATCAACTGACAAAGTCAGTGAAAAAACTTAGTACCTCCTGACAAACTAGGCACTTAGTCTACAAGATGGAAACAAGGAAAGGGTTAGTACAGTTCCTAGTAAAGATGCAGAAAAGTAAAGTCAGGAGTCAACAAGAAGTTGTACTCAGGAATGATTAACTTCATTAGATAAGCAAGATAAGTACATGGCATCCTGAAGCTATTACAAACATTCCCTGACAACTAACTCCTGATAATCTAATCTTCATCTTCATATACCCATTGGTCGAGCGGAATGCCATACATGTCGAGGACTCAAATCAGAATCAGGTCCATCTTACTCTTGTCATTCAGTGTGTTGGACACCTTTGCGATCCTGACAATCTTCTCCTGAATGGCAGGCTTGTTCAACTGCTTGGAGTTTCCTTAGAGAGGTGGAGAGTATCTAATCAAGTCCGGAGGAGTGATCTCTACACCTGCAGTGTCAGCATGTCTGATAATTTCGAACCAGAGATCCGGATACTCCTCTGACATCCAGTGATGGAGGATGACATCCTTGTCCTCCTTCAGGTCATCCCAGACCCCCACCACATAGAACAGATATGCCCATCGATTCCTGATTGGAATCTATCTCTCTATAACTCCACTGGAACAAATTCCTCGACCAGCTTCACCTGAGGAGGGCTTTGATTCGGAGCAACCACCATTTTCCTCGGAACCTTCTTCCGAGATCTTGAAGCAACCTTCTTTTGCCTCTCAATCTACGAAGTCTGGTACTCCGCTGTCTCCTTCAATCTCTGGATCTGGTCGAGCAGCGAATCTCCCTCATCTTCACCTACAACTCCGACTCGGTCATCTCTTTTTTCTGGGTGGTTGACCCGGATACATTACCTCCTCCATCTCCGTGAAAAGTGGTTTCAAGGAGGGATCCTCAGAGGTTTGCCTCATCCTCTTTAGATCAGATACAGGATTTTCAGCATCAGCAGCAGCAACGGACCTCGTCTTTTTCATCTCAGCAGCTTTCAGTTTGGGGGGAAAATTCTTCTTCTTTCCTTTACCAGCAATTTGTTTTCCTCCTTCCCGCTTTTTGGCATCATCGTCATTCAGTTTTTTGACGATTTCTTCCACTAACTAAGCGAGAATCTCGGATTCACCGGCCATAGTGAACTGCTTTTCCTGAACCATTCCAATATGACCACACAATGCTGAAACTTCAGAACCCAACGACGTTATGGCCGCATTGTGCTTAGAGCGTAACTTAGAGCCCAGCACCGTCACTGCAGATTTGACCTCAGCAGAAATCTCATTACTGACTTCTGCTTTCACTTCCCCCTTCAGTTGAGCATGTCTATTATCAATCAGTTGATTGATCCTTTCCTCGTTCTTCTGATCCAGCATTTTGCTAAATCTTTCTTCCTGCTGAGCCAAGGAGTTAGCGGTCAATTTCTTGCAAGCACTGAGCACCTCCGATGCCAGCCCTGCAACGGTAGAAACCTCCACACCATGATGGGTGCCAAGAAGTGAAAGCCCATCAGCTATCTCCTGATCCATCCGCCCAAGATCCAGAGTCAGTTTCCTCAGATGTTTGTCGATCAGCTCAACATTCCTACTGAATCGACAACACTTGTCTTCATTAAGCGTTACTCGCATGTGCATATTGGCCAGAGCAACCCACAAGTTCTGCCTCTGAATCCTTCCACCCGGAACGCGGACCAGATCATACGGACCCTCTCCTAAAGCCTTAGCAGTCCCGGGTCTGGGGAATGCGTCATCGGCCGGTGCACTAACACCTTCAGTCACACCTTCCTGAGCAGATTCAGCAATCACAACAACTTCACCTTCCTTCTTCTCCGTCTCCATCTCCGCCACCTTCACAACCTCCTTCTCAGCCTCTGAAACTACAACCAGTTCCTTCCCTTCTCCCTCAGCCTTCTCCGGTTCAGCAACAGCAGCCTCAGGATAAACTTGGCGGATAGTTTTAACAAATTCACTGACTTTGATGAGCTGATTAAGGGAATTGATGTTGAAGGCATAAAATAGTGCTGACTCCTCCTCACCAAGCTTTTCCCATCCTTTCTTCTCGCCCAGAATGGTGAGCTCAGCAAACGTTGCTCTCCGGACTAGAGTATAGGTGCGAAGTTGCACCACCTCCTCACACTGAGCGTCAGTCAGATCAGGGAATCGCCTTTCTACCAGTGTGGAGGCCTGATTCCTGGCCAAGATTTCAAAATCTGTCAGACTAGCCATATCAGGAGCCGGAAACCTCCACGGAGCCTCAGTCTGCTCCTCTTCCTTCTCTTCCACCTTCTCCTCATCTTCCTTCACTTTAGCAGAAGGTTCCCCCTGAGCGGGTTACCCTTGACCTTCTTTAGAATGAACCTCCTCGTCCTGAAAATCTGCAAAACTGAGTGTAACTGTACATCTACTATGTCTTGATCATACACATAAAGCCCTAAACATGCGGAACTAAGGGATTTAGTGAATTATACCTCTTGGAGAAAAGGCAGTTTCTGAGACAAAAGGCGTCCTTGTTAAGCTGCTTTCGCAAGACTGTTGGATCAAAGGCATCCTTTGAGATCCTTTACTTGAATGATATTGTCAGCAATGGTGGTTGAGATCAAAGGGCGTCCTTTGAGATCCTTTAGAGCCAAGTAGTATCAACAATGAACTTGAAGACGTCCTTCTTGAGACCCTCAATTTGACAAACCCAAAAGCCTTCTCAAGTATTCCCTTGTTCTTATTCGTGCATCCGGTGGGAGGCCACACAAATAATCACAACACAAGGAAAGAAAAATATTTGTTGCCCAAGAGTAGGCAATTTTCGAAAATTAGCATCAAGAATTAATGATCTTGAAGTCTTGTATCATCTCATATTTATAATGAGAATACAAGATCTTGAATATCTAATTTTTCAAATCTTGATTATCATGAATATCAAATATTCTAATCTTGAGAATCTTGAATACTAAATATTCAATTCTTGATATTTCTTTATATCATGTAATTTTCAAAAAATATGATGTATATTTAATTCCATGAGATCTGGATTTTATTAGATATTCTTGTATTCAAGATATATATCTATTTTCCATAAAATCTCTCATTTATTTAACATATACATATATTTTCGAAAAATACAACTTATTGGGCCCAAAATTATTTCTTTTATTTTAAACATCTTATTCATTGTTGGACATTTAATTGGGCTACTTGAGGGGCCTTTAGGAGAATTAAGATTGGACCTCCTAATGGGCCTTGAATTCTAACATTGAGCCCAATGTCATTCAATCCATTAACATTAATATTACTCCACTATAGGATTAATGTTGCACTATCCATCTTAACCCATATTACAATCATATGGCTCCCGGTCATTATTTCCCGTGTTTAAGATTCTCTTGTCCGTTAATTAATCAAGCCACTGAATGCTTTAATTAATTTAACATCTTAACCTTGGAGTAAGGACAGCTCTTCTTTATCATCATACCGGAAACAAATTCCATTTGCAAGATTTAGTATGACGAACGTTTAGAGCCCACCAAGGGGACTAATCATGCAAGACTCTCCAAGCATATGTTCCTCTGTATTAAATCTTAGCACCTGTCATGTTCTCAATGGCGTCACCCAAGATGCGAGGTATTGAGTCTTATTGATTCTCTACCCATTACAAAATAAAGTGCCACGCACGGATCACACACAGTCCTATTTAAGGGACAGAGGTTTAGAAATAAACGACCACTGAGGTCTAATTCTTCATCCCATAAATCAGTACGGAAGAATTACCTCTCTGTAGATCCTCTTCAATGCATCATCATGCACTAGTGCAATCCCTTGGTCAAGATAAGTCAATCCGGGATCTACACATCAACCGTTTACCAATGGGTTGTTCAAATCCCATCTAGGTTGTGAATTTAGTACTTGTTACAAGAAAATGATAATGTGATCTTGCTGTGAGTTATCCGGGGATCACCACATTTATCTATAGTGTAACTTGTACTATTATATGAACGGATTGCAATAAGTAAATAACACTCATATTTATCTAAAGCACAATGATAAAAGATTTATTTCAGATAAAGCTCAAAGATTCAGTTTAGTTATACAAAGTAGAAGCATGCTTTCTAGTATAACCCTAACAATCTCCTACTTATACTCAAAGTCTGCTTTTAAGTATACTACAACATATCTATGTACTACACATGTCCTAATAATTTCTCCCACTTATACTCAAAGCAGATTGGCAACACACTTGACTCCCATTCCTTCCACATGTCTCTCGAATGTCGACAGAGGCAGACCCTTTGTGAAAGGATCAGCTAGGTTGTCTTCCGTTGCGATCTTTGCCACTTCTATGTCTCCTCTCTTAACGATTTCTCGTATAAGATTATACTTCCTTTCAATGTGTTTGCTGGCTTTGTGGGCTCTTGGTTCCCTTGAATTTGCAACAGCTCCGACATTGTCATAATAGACCGTTACGATGTCGGGCAAATCCGAAACTACATCCAAGTCCACTAAGAAGTTCTTGAGCCATACCGCCTCTTTCGCCGCTTCACAAGCGGCTACATATTCGGCTTCCATGGTAGAATCAACGATGCATTTCTGCTTAACGCTTCTCCATGCCACGGATCCACCTCCAAAACAGAACACACTACCCGAGGTAGACTTTCTAGAATCTAAGTCTGATTGGAAATCCGAGTCCGTGTAACCGACAGGGATTAGACTATCTGACTGATAAACCAACATTCTATCACGAGTTCTCTTGAGATATTTTAGAATGTTTTTAATAGCCGTCCAATGCTCTTTCCAGGGGTTACTTTGATATCGTGCTACCATGCCTACGGCAAAGCAGATATCCGGTCTCGTACATAGCATAGCATACATGAGGCTTCCAAATGCCGAAGCATATGGGATGCCTTTCATGCAATCTATATGTTCTTGTGTCTTCGGACACATCTATTTCGATAGATGAATTCCATGTCTAAAAGGTACAAAACCTTTCTTGGAATTCTGCATGCTAAACCGTTTCAAAACAATGTCTATGTATGAAGCTTGCGATAAGCCAATCATTATTTTCTTGCGATCTCGAGTAAT
Organism: Prunella vulgaris; assembly: GCA_026898435.1. Classification (NCBI taxonomy): domain Eukaryota; kingdom Viridiplantae; phylum Streptophyta; class Magnoliopsida; order Lamiales; family Lamiaceae; genus Prunella; species Prunella vulgaris. The sequence continues at coordinate 546,312 of JAPKLY010000285.1, read as the reverse complement.
CTTGATCCCTAAGACATGACCGGCTTCCCTTAAGTCCTTCATATCAAACTGATTTGACAACCATACCCTCACATCTGATAACACTGCCGCATTGTTTCCAATGAGCAAAATATCGTATACGTATAGTATCAAGAATACCACAGCAGTTCCGACACACTTCTTGTACACACAACTCTCAAATTCATTTTGATCAAAACCGTAAGATTTTATTACTTGATCAAAACATTGATTCCAAGCTCGCGATGCTTGCTTCAGTCCGTAGATAGACCTTTTAAGCTTGCATACAAGGTGTTCTTGGTATTTTTCAATGAAACCTTCGGGTTGCCGCATATAGATTTCTTCTTCAAGACTTCCATTTAGGAAAGCTATCTTGACATCCATTTGCCAGATTTCAAAATCAAGATGGGCAGCTATCGCCAAGAGAATACGGATGGACTTAAGCATGGCTACCGACGAAAATGTTTCCTCATAATCAATCCCTTCTTTCTGAGTATATCCTTTCGCCACAAGTCTAGCTTTGAAGGTCTCAACCTTCCCGTCTGATCCTCTTTTTCTTTTGTAGACCCACTTGCATCCAATGGGTTTTACCCCATTGGGTGGCTCAACAAGCTCCCACACCTGATTTTTATCCATAGAACCCATCTCGGCTTCCATTGCGGTTTGCCAAGAATCTGCATCCTTGTCTTGGAGTGCTTCGTCGTATGTCCATGGATCTAATTCATCTTCCCCGGGGACCAAGTCAGACGACTCTCCCATGAACATGAATCTCTCAGGTTGTACAACCCTCCCACCATGACGAGGTTCCGGTTGTGTTGGTGTGTCGCGTGGTACATCAACTTGTACCTTTGGTATAGGATTAGACCCTTTTATTTCATCTAAGGTAATCTCATTTTTGGGCTTTCTATTGTTCACATAGTCTTCCTCCAAGAACTTAGAATGCGTACTAATTACGATTCTTTGGTCCTTGGGACTATAGAACATACCCCCTTTTGTTCCTCTAGGGTATCCTACAAACAACCTCAATTCCGAACGTGGATCCAATTTTCCGGCTTCCTTATCCAACACATATGCCGGACACCCCCAAATCCTTATGTGTCTCAAACTAGGCTTACTCCCGGTCCACAATTCTGTGGGAGTTTTAGGAACCGATTTAGATGGCACCAAGTTTAGAATGTGAGCCGCTGTTTCCAAGGCATAGCCCCTAAGCGACTTGGGTAACTTCGAATAACTCATCATGGATCTGATCATTTCTAAAATAGTTCTATTTCTTCGTTCCGCAACCCCATTTTGTTGAGGGGTACCGGGTGCGGTCAATAGGGATACAATCCCTTCACTTGACAAGCAGGTCAAAAATTCATTGCTGAGGTATTCGCCCCACGATCCGATCGTAGGAACTTGATACTCTTTCCCATATGTTTCTCGGCCTCGGCTTTGAACTCTTTGAATTTATCAAAGGTTTCCGATCTGCGTCGCATAAGGTAAACGTACCCATATCTTGAGTAATCATCCGTAAAAGTTACAAAATACTCAAAACCTCCTCTAGCTTGAACCGACATTGGCCCACATACGTCAGTGTGAACGATTTCCAACACTTCACTAGCTCTATTCCCCTTGGCCCAGAAGGCCCTCTTGGTCGTTTTCCCCTATAAACAAGATTCACACGTTGGAAACGGCTCAACATGGAGAGACTCCAACGAGCCGTCCGCCACCAACCTTTGAATTCTCTTTAGATTAATATGACCAAGTCCTAGATGCCATAGAAGTGTTTCGTTCACAGTTGAAGAAAATTTTCTTTTCTTATAAATAGTCGATGTGTTAAAAGAAGCATTTTGCGTGTGGTGTGCACTTTTAATAGTATTAAGATTATTCACTAATGTTCCTGAACAGATGAACTCATCGTTTTGAAAAATAACAACCATATTATTAAAAGAAACTGAGTATCCATCAACGTACAATTTAGAAACCGAAATTAAATTCTTCCTAAAACTGGGAACATAAAGAACATCCTTTAAAACTAAAACTCTATCTTCAAAAATAGGTGCACGTCTCCCACAGCGACAACTGCTACCCTTGTAGCATCACCCAATGTGATGAGGATCTCATTCGCACTAAGTTTTCGGGTTTTTCGGAACCCCTGTTAAGTGAAACATACATGATCAGTGGCTCCCGTATCCACTACCCATGAATGGGAAGCATACGCTGCTAAACAAGTTTCAACAACAAGTGCAAGAGAATTACCTTTCTTCCCGGCCTTCTTTGGCTTGGGACACGCCGTCCTCCAATGTCCTTTCTTAACGCAGTTGAAACACTTGCCTTTGGTAGCTTTCTTGACCCCTCGGTGCGACTTCTGCCTTTGGTCTTCTTCTTCCCACCTTTCGGTGCGGAAGAAGTCGCACCGCTTGCCACCAAGATTTGAGTTTGGTGTTCCATGAGTGTCTCCGCCGATACCAAAGCTTGCAAGAGTTGTGCTGTAACGCCACAGTTTTCCAAAATGTTTCTTGGCATTCTAAAAACCCGAGTCGTCACTTAAAGTCCAAAAATCCGGACTAAATTTTTTTTTGAAAACTACAAGTAACATCACATGAACAGTAGAAGCATACATTAAGGTTATAAAACGCAGTGGCCATTTTCAAAATATCACACACACCATTGTTATAAAAGTTTGCCGCAAAATAGATAGTTCTGATAAATATTACACACCATCATCGAGGAAATTATTAACGTTTATCGCCTCGGCATATTAGTTAAGTCATATTAAAACTACTAGTCTCGTTTTCACGAGTAATTTAAAACACTTTGGTAGGGAAGTAGTATCACTCCTCCACTGGCGCAAACTCCCTGTCATCGAGACCTGAAAAAGGATTTAAAAGTAGGGGGTTGAGATTTGAATTCTCAGTGTGGGCGACCTGTACGCTACTATACATATTGGTAGTATGCAAACGTATCATTTTGTAAAAACACTTTTCATAGCCACAAAGGCTCATCATTCATCATATAGACCGTAGGCTCTGTCCACCGTGGCACCTAGCTACTCAAGCCAGACCACTACATATCATTTGAAATACTTTTAATCATATAGCCCTCAGGCTCTGTCCACCGTGGCGCCTAGCTACACAAGCCAGACCACTACATATCATTTGAGATATAGCCCTGAGGCTCTGTCCACCGCGGCGCCTAGCTACACAAGCCAGACAACTACATATCATTTGAGATACTTCGCCCGTAGGCATTTGGGTAATAACCTTGTAATCGAACCAGAAGGTCAAAACATTTTCATTCGCATACACCAACAGTCCATATAATATTCAAGGCAATACAGTAAATGCCACCCACCTTAAACGCTTTCCTTTTTGCAAAATAATCACCGTTCCTTTCACCAGAAATTCTCGTCACCGTTCGCACACTTAGACTTAGCACCATTCGTTGTATTTCAGTTATTAATGTTTAAGAATTCTTGTTAAGGTTTATACAATTAGTCCGATAAGGACATACACTTTACTTAGTATTTTTTGTTCCCTTAAGAAGTTAATAAAATGTTTTACGGTAATTAGTAGCTTGAGGTTCTTATCTAGGTACATTTAGCATACTCAACTTTGTTAGGATTTTATAAGGTTCTTCATATTTTCCTTTCTCAAGGAAAATAAGAAACATATGGTCCTTAATCAAAAATCAACACTAAATATCATGCCATTCACATAACTCATGCATTCACATAGAATTCACCAAGGCTTTAGACTAGTTTCCTCATGGGAAAATATTTGTTTTCCTTCTAACAAGGAAATAACACATAATCAACAATATTCAAGTACTGCAGTTTGCATGTTGACCCACACTTGTACCAACTTGGAGAATTTTCTAAAAATATCAAAACTCATTCAAAAATCATGAAATTTTTACAGTGACTAACCCATCAAGTGTAAATTACATATAAAATTATATTTCAGATCATTTGGTTTAGGAAAAAATGAGTTCTAGGCTAGTTTCCAAAACATGGCAGATTGTTCCAGAATTTTCCAAAATTGAGCAACTTTCGAAATAATTTAGGTAAAAATATTTACACATCTCCAAAAATCGTGAAATAAATCATGAACATACTTAACTGCATGTAGTAATTTATAATAATTTTAAAAGAATTCTTTCATGAACAGATTACTCCCAGAAAATCCATACTTTAGAAATAAGGGGCATTTTGTCACACTTTCTTAGAAAATTCATAACTTATTAATGAAAACTCCAAAAATGCTCAAACTAGATTCAAATGAAAGATAACTTGTTTTAGTTTCCAACCATATAAACATAATCCAAAAATTTATAACATATGAGGTCCGAATTCTGTAAGAAATTCGAGGTCAGTGCATAAAGTGTGTGGTTTGTGTGCATGCTTTCACTTACATTTTCAATTTCATAACTACCATGCAAGCAACATTTTAACTCCTTTAAAAAACATCATTCTACACTTCATTCATCATGCATTTGAACATTGGAAAGTAATAAAGTCCTAGGGTTTCATGGTCTCTAATAATATGGAACAATAAACACACATAGCTCACGTATACATGCAAGAAAACCAAATGTTTTGAGTTGGGATTTTACAACCTTTGAGCCTTTTTCTTGTTAACAAAAGAAGGTTTATTGTCCCTTGACCCCTTAAGCTTGTAGGAATGGAGCACCACTTGGAGGAATACTTTAGTTTTGAGCTAAAACAAGGCAATGGAGTAGGTTAGGAGAAGTGGAGAGGAAAAACATGAACTTAAAAGAGAGAGGGAGAGATGTTGGCTTCCTCTTTGCAAGGAAATGACTCCAACCTTCAACCTAAATCCATGGATTTCTTGATACTTGAGGATGGAAGCTCTCTTATGGTTAGAAAATGGAGAAGAAAATTTCTTCCCCCTTTGCAATGAAGATGGCCGAAAGTTGTAGGAAAATAAAGGAGAGGAGTTTGCATGATTTTCAATCTTGGGTTTCTTTGCTCAAAGTGGGAAAATGAACCAAGACAATTCATATATAGGAAAATGGGAGTATGTGACCGGTCAAGGGCTTCATAAGGAGGTAAGAGAAGTCAAGGTTAGCTAAGGGAGTAGGAAAGAAGGTATGGTCCCTTAATTTAGGGGTATGGGCATTTTTTGACTTCACATCTCTTCATTCCCAGCTGATAATTTCGGTCATAAGGGTATATAGGAGAGGAATTTTAGTTCTAACTGTATTTTGGGACGCGATATGACTTTCGGGGTTGAAAACGAATATTATTCGGTCGCATTTTGGGCTCCAAAAATTAATATTTTGCTCGTTTTGTAAGCCTAAAATTTTATATCTTGTATTTGTTAATTAAAACTTGTGTTTAACCCATTTCATTACTTAAGTTCTAATAAAGATCCGCAATTACTCGTCGGATCGAACTCTTTCAAATTTTAGAGTTTTCGGTTCGACATTTGGCGACAAACATCCAGGGTTTTATTTTTTATAAATCTTTTACACCCAAAGGGTCTTAAAATCCCTTCTATAATCTTATTTCATTCGTTCAAATGATTTATTAATATTTGATTCATAGTTACGGTGCTAGGAGTGCTTTCGGTTCCGGTTTTGAACCAACCGTCAAGTAGAAATCACTCATTTTAAAACTTAGTGTCCTCAAAGGAGTAAAAGATCAATCAAGTAAAAAATATATAAATATAATAACATGAAAATTATTATAAATAGAAAAAAAAACTAATTTGGTTCGGGGTATTACATCCTACCCTCCTAAAAAGAAATTTCGTCCACGAAATTTGACTTACCAAGGTGATCAAAGGCTTGCGGATACTTCGCGCGGATCTCGTCTTCTCGTTCCCAAGTGGCCTCCTCCCTGCCGTGTCGGCTCCAGTGAATTAGTACTAGAGGAACCTTCCGATTCCTCAAGGTGTGCATTTTTCTTCCCAGTATGGACACCGGTACCTCTTGGTATGCTAAGTCACGACTTATCCCTAAGTCCTTGAAGTTGATAATGTGGTTTGGGTCCCCAATATATTTTCGGATGGATGAGACGTGGAAGACGTTGTGCACTTGGGATAGCTCAGGTGGTAGGGCTAAGCGATAGGCTACGTCTCCGACCTTGTCTAGGATCTCAAAAGGTCCTATGAAACGGGGTTTTAACTTTCCTCTCTTCCCAAAATGAATTAGCCCTTTCATTGGCGCGACTCGCAGAAAAACCTTCTCTCTAGCCTCAAAATGAATGTCTTTTCTACGAGTGTCAACGTACGACTGTTGTCGGTCCTGAGCTGCTTTAATCCTTTCCTTGATCTTAGAGACAATTTTTGTAGACTCTTCCACTAATTCTGGCCCCAGGACCTTGCAAACTCCAACTTCATCCCAACAAATCAGGGATCTGCACCTCTTTCCATACAGTGCCTCATACGGTGCCATTTGGATCGTGGCTTGATAACTGTTATTGTACGCAAATTCCACCAACGGGAGGTGCGTTTCCCAACTTCCTTCAAAGTCCAAGGCACATGCTCGCAACATGTCCTCTAGAGTCTGAATTGTTCTCTCGGACTGCCCATCAGTCTGTGGATAATAGGCCGTGCTAAAATTTAGGGTCGTCCCTAGGGCTCGTTGCAAACTCCTCCAAAAGTTTGATGTGAAACGAGGGTCTCGGTCTGAAACTATTGAGACTGGGACTCCATGCAATCGGACTATCTCTCCAATGTATAGTTGATCTAGTTTATCCATCGTGTAAGTCATCCTGATGGGGATAAAATGGGCTGATTTCGTCAGTCTATCCACAATAACCCAAATAGCATCATGATTGGTGATGGTCTTCGAAAGTCCTGTGACAAAATCCATGGTCACGTTCTCCCACTTCCACTCGGGCATCTCGAGTGGGTGTAGTAATCCAGATGGCCTCTGGTGATCGACTTTCACCTGCTGACAAGTTAGGCACTTCCCCACAAATTGAGCGATTGATCGCTTCATGTCTTTCCACCAAAAGTTTTCCCTTAGGCCTCTGTACATCTTAGTCTCTCCGGGGTGCGCCGTGTAAGGCATGTTGTGTGCTTCATTGATGATCTCATTCCTTAACTTTTCATCCTTCGGCACACAAACCCTTCGTCCAAAAAGTAACATCCCATCATTATCGATGGAAAAGTCCTTATCGGTTCCTGCCTCCACTCGTGCCCTCAGTTTATTAAGAAATTTATCGCTCTTCTGTAACTCCATGATCCTTCCTTGTAGGGTTGGCTGCACTACGAGTGCGAAAATCAGGGATGGAACACAACACTGATTCACAACTTCTATGCTCAAACGGGAGAAATCCTCAATTAATAGCCTCTGTGTGGTAGGCATAGAATTGAGTTTTACGTTTCCCTTTCTGCTAAGTGCGTCAGCCACCACATTTACTTTTCCCGGGTGGTAATGAATTGTGCAGTCATAGTCCTTTACCAATTCGAGCCATCTTCTCTGGCGCATGTTTAACTCATTCTGCGTGAAGAAGTACTTTAGGCTCTTGTGATCCGTGTAGATTTCACACTTTCCTCCGTAGAGATAATGCCTCCAAATTTTTAGCGCGTGGACCACTGTCGCTAATTCCAGATCATGGGTGGGATAGTATTGTTCGTGCGTTTTCAGCTGTCGTGATGCATAAGCGATGACCTTTCCATGTTGCATTAGCACACATCCCAGTCCAGATAAGGAAGCATCGGTGTAGATGAGAAAACCTTCAGGTCCATCGGGGATGGTCAAAACTGGTGCTATGGTCAAACGCTTCTTCAATTCTCGGAAGCTTTCTTCACACACGGGAGTCTAAACAAACTTTTCTATCTTTCTCGTCAGTTGTGTCAAAGGCTTTGCAATGCGGGAGAAATCCTGGATGAATCTTCGGTAGTACCCTGCCAAACCGAGAAAGCTACGGATCTCATTCGCATTGGATGGTCTTTTCCAATCCATTATGGCCACCAACTTGGCCGGGTCCTTCTCTATCCCCTTTTCGGAGATGATGTGTCCTAGGAACATGACTTTGTCTAGCCAAAACTCACACTTGCTGAAATTTGCGCAAAGCTTTTCATGCCTCATTGTTCCTAAGACAATCCTAAGATGTTCCTCATGTTGTTCCTTACTCTTGGAGTATATGAGTACATCATCAATGAACACGATGACAAAACTATCCAAATATTGGTGAAACACTCTGTTCATCAAGTCCATGAAGATAACCGGGGAATTTGTCACTCCAAAAGGCATTACTGTGAACTCGTAGTGTCCGTACCTTATCCTAAAAGCCGTCTTTGGAATATCACTCTCCTTGACTTTCAGCTGGTGGTACCCGGATCTCAGGTCGATCTTTGAGAATACGCGAGCACCTTTCAATTGGTCGAACAAATCCTCGATCCGCAGGAGGGGGTATTTATTCTTAATTGTCAGTTGATTTAACCCCCAATAGTCAAGGTCTGAAATTTCGCGAAATTTTGCTGAAATTTCGGAAATTTGAGGGTACCGATATGGAAATTCACTTGAACGATTATTTTTCCAAAATTTCGGGAAAATATCAGAAATTTCGGAAAATTTCGGTTACTATATCGATATCAGTTAAGGGTAATGTAAAATGTGCAAATTATAGAGAAATTTCGTGGAAATTTCGGTAATTTATTGGTAAAAATTTCAGGAAATTTCGTGACATAATTTTTTTTTTTTCATTTCTCAATCCTCTGGACTTGGTAGCATTATTGCTTAGACCAAGATGATATTTCTTCTTTTAAATTTGAGGCTCATAGGACATCATTTTGGTATTAGCTGTGTAATATTCAATAATTATGAACAATTGTTGTATCGTTTTATATTTCTTACGTATGTTTTCTTGATATGTTTGTTGTAAGATTCTCATTTTATTGCAAGACAAGGCCCCTGAAGAATCTGGAGAAGATAGCCCACCCCTGAACCTGAAGAAAAGGGCATTAAAGCCCAGTGAAAAGATGAAGCATCACAAGGAGGAGGAGTTAGAAAAGAAAAAGAGGAGATTGATGAAGAAGGCTTTCGTTGAAAGCAGAGCAATCAGTAGCAGTTCTGAAGCTTCCCACACTTACTCATCCACTGAGAAGTCTACTGAAGAAGAGGAGGAAGGAATGAAATCTCCAATTCACTTGTTGGCTACTGGTGGACTCAAGGGAATTGAGGAAGCTGAGGAAGGAAAGGAGGAGGAATCAGAGAAATCTAATGAGGAAAGCTCTGAGGAGTCAGAGGAGGAGGAAAGAGGAGGATAAGATGCTTCAGAGGACTCTCAAAAGTCCTCTGAGGTAGCCAAAATAACAACCACTGAACCCACAACAGTCAAAACCCCCACTAAATGCTCTCAACAGCCTTATAGTGTAGCCAAACAAAACCCCACTGTCCCTCAGGCTAGTGAAGCTCTGCCATCACTAGATGTAGCTGATGAGGAGGAGGTCCAGTACACCTATCTGGACTCTCTAAAGGAGGAGGCATGCTATGAATTGGAGCAGTTATACCCTGCCTTGAACTCCCATTCCACCCTCAAAGAGATGTTTGAGATGGTTAGTCTACTTGTGAAGCTCAAAGATGCCTATTTATATGAGCTTTTGGAGGCAGTGAAGGGAAAAGGTGAGGGGTTCTGGAGAAAGGAAGAGAAGGAGATCCTTGAGTTCGCTCAAGTAAGGAAGGTCAGTATACTTTTACAAGAATGGGAGTTTGGAAAGCTGGTGGCAAAGAAACTGGTGGAAGCAGGTTTGATAGAAGGCCCCAAGGAATTGTCTACTGATGACAAGGGAGATAATGAAGATGATGGAAAAGCTAACCCTGCTCAGGAGGGTCAGGCTAGTGCAGTTCAGGAGGAGACCCAGGCCAGTACGGATCAGGGGACTGAAACTCAGGTCACTGAAAAACAGCCTGAGTCTTAGGGCACTCAAAAGGGGTTAGTGCCCTCCCCTGATGAGACTCCAGTTGCACAGATTGAGGGAGTCATTCAAACAATTGTCCAGGCCACTGTGGAGCACAGGCCTAAGGAGAAGGAGTTATCCACTCTAACTGGAAAGATGGAGAATCTTGAGATCATGATGGAGGAACAGTCCATTGAGGCAGCTGTACTTGATGAGCATTTGGATCAGGTAAAGGACACCAACTTGACACTCATTACTAACCTATCTAGTAATGTAGATCAAATGGAGATGCGCCTATCCAAGGAAATCAATGATCTCAAAACCATTCTGGATCAAGAAAGGGAAGCCCACTCACAAGCCCTGATAGCAGTTAGGAAAGAAAATCTGGAGGAAAGGGAGAGAGTGATGCCGGCCACCATCAATGCAATGGCAACTGGCCTGATTGAAAAAATGGATGGGTACATTCGGCAAAGGGAAGAAGCCCTGAAGGCAGAAATAGAAGTTCAAATGAGGCAGGCACTCTCAGTTCTCCCCACTCAGGCTGCCACGAACCTAATCATTGAAGAAAAATTGTAGCCATTCACTGACTTCGGAGTCAATGCTGCATTTCACTTGAAGGACCTGAATGAGGAATCGGAGGACTGTCTCACACAGTTGAGGGTAGTTGAGCAGGATACAGCCAAACACTCAGTGGCACTTGCTGAACTCTCCAGGAGAGTTAGCAAAGAGGGGGAAGAAAGTCCAGTCAAAGCTTTAGGAGGCCCAAAAGTGGGAGAGAAAGCTGATCCTGAAAGAGTTGTGTCAGAAGTGAGACAAGAAATTGGCACACTTGTGAAGGCCAGTGAGCAAGCAACTGCTGGAGAGAAGAGGAAAGGAAAATAGGATAATATTAGAGAGACCTGACTCTCTAAGGCAAAGGACCAAATTCTGAGGGAGAAAAGGCAGAGGAATGAGCTGAGGAGGGGAAGAAGCTCTGAGAGTCAGGGCACTAAAAGAAGGAGACTGATGAATCAATGAGAAGAGGAAGTCAGGGAACTTCCAGTTGAAAATCCCAACCCCATTGCTTCCCTTGCACCTAGTCCACCCAAGAAAGTCCAGTCCACTGAGGACCTCTTCAGGCCACCAGTACTCACCCCACTGGCCCAGGCAGTCAGGGCAGGGAAATCTCTTGACGAGCATAACATGGAGAAAGCTGAAGAAAAGAGGAGGCTGATGGAAAGTGGCCAACTAGGAAAACCCCCACCACCAAGTAAGGCAAGAAACTCATATTGGAGAATGAAGGCCAAGAGGAGCCATACTCAGGTTAGTGAGCCAGTTGCCAAGTTTCTACACATAGATCCTTGGGTTCCTAGAGAGTGCAGTAACTCTTCGGAGGAAGCCAAGAGGGAGTATGTATACTCCTTCTATGTGAGATGGGAGTATGAAGGGGTGGAAGCTGATGAAGTTTTTCATCAGAAAATGGTGGAAAACTGGACTGATCTATATCCCCGAATCCTGAATGCATGGGAACAGCACAGTGGAGGTGAGCAATTTAAAGCCCCTGGTCCCATTCTCTTCATGCCTCCAATTGATGTCAGTGGAGAAGTCAGGATGCAAGATAATCTGAATGAGTGGCTGTTGGTCTGTGATCAGCTTGGCTTGAGGGGACACTGCAGGGAGGTGATGGAAAGAAAGATGGAATTGAAGAAGAGAGTATTTGCCCAGTATGGGTTGGAGCTAGCTTTTGGAAGTCTCTGAAACAAGGAATCTGATAAAGGAAATTGTTTGAAGTTTTTTTTTGTTTTATTTTGTCAGGATAGTACTCTGATTACAGTCTGATTGATGTAAACTATAATCATTTTCTTTTCAATGAAAATCTATCCTTTTGAGCCCAAGATAATATCTCTTTATCTGCTAGGCCTATGCACTTTATTATGAACTGATTAACTAACCTGCAGGTACTCAGTCACGGGGAACTTCAAAATAAAATTTTATTTCTAAGTAAAAGTCTACTGATAAAATGTTATGCCAGGATGAGTCTTAATTCTTATCATAAACGGAGAAATTGTTGGGAAATGACTTGTAAAATATTTTGATAAATCCCAAAGACTCCCCTGATGTATTTATGTATATCTAAGACTTAGAAATAATAGCCCAAAGTGTTAGGAGGCTATGATAAAAACTTAGAATATAAGTTTAAATTTGTACCAGGCTACTTATGCAAAAAACTGGTCTGATGTATTGAAAGACTAGCCCGATGACTTATAGACTAGCCTGATGCTGGCAAATACACCCACCTCCTGAAGAATGCACCCCAGGAGACTGACTACAAGCAGCCTGAAGGACCCTCCTGAAGACAAGTAACCTGATGTATTAAATGCCTTCAGCATTTAATAAGGAAGCAACAGGCACATAAATGAAGTGTGAAATGTTGCAAGAAGAATGTCCAAGTCACCTGATGAAAAGACAGAAGACTTTATTACAACCGTTAGAACTGGACTGAGGAAAAATTAAGACAGGCCAATGAGGTGTTGCCACCTATGTACTGATCTGACACAAAGCCTGTCCTGTCAGTACCAAGTTCAGAAGCAACCAACAACCTAGGATGACACAACTCTCAAGGGCGGCTGCATTAACTCTAAGCAGGCATCTAATGAGCTATCAACCATTAATGCTTGAGTATTGACCACCCAAAATCTGAAGAAGATTTCTTGAACGTTGGACTGCCACATTTTCAAAGATTTGACCATCCAAAATCTGAGGAAAATCTTGAAGAACGTTGGTACACTAAAATAGCTTGAATTTGAAACTATCTCTCCAACGGATAGTCCTTCAAATTTAAGTCTATAAATACAAGAGTTGAAGAAGAAGCTAGATACGGGGAACTAACAAGCTCAACTGATAATCTGAAAAAGCTCATACTCTCAAGCACTTGAAATCATTCTAGTTTCCCAAGTGCTTACACTGCTTAGAATTCATCCTTGTATTTAGGCTTACACTGTAATATCTTAGAAGCCTCTTGAGATAACCCAATCCAGATAGTGATCTTCATTGTAAGGGTTATCTCAACCTTAGTTGGAAAAACTCAACTCCTTAAACAAAGTTAGGTTCAAGGTTGAGGGTGATAAGAAAGTAAGCTGAGGAGTGTCTCAGTCTGAAATCTGAGAGGACTAGGACTCATTGAAAATCCTAGAGATCAAGAGAAGATATTCTTGATCAGTGCACCTTGGCACTCTAAAACAAGGAATTCCTTAGTTTAAGGAATTCTCCTGTTAAATCAGGAAAAGTGGATGTAGGAGAGTTTAACTCCGAACAACTATAAATCCCTGTGTCTCTTGTGCTTTTGTGTGACTTAATTCACTTAGTGTTTTCAAAAAAATCCGCTGCACAACTCAAGCTTATCAAAACCTCAGGCTACTTATCAGACGACCTTCAAGTCCACTGATATTTATTAGTGGCCTGTGTTTTAAAAGGAGTCCACTATAAAACTGAATTTTGGAAAAACTGTACTGACAGGTGTATTCCCCCCCATACACCTGTCCTTGTCTATTTGTGACCAACAAGTGGTATCAGAGCAGGGGTTCATAGAACCACTGCCTTGATATATCAATTGAGTGGTCATTTGAACTGATCTAACTTATATCTCTTAAAGTTTCTTTTAAACATGTCTACACAAGCAGAAGGATCTATCAACACAGGGAACACAGCCATAGGAGCTGCCACCACCAATATTGTTGGAAGCTCAGACTCCAACATGGGAACCAATCCTCTCAATCATCTTGCACATCACAAGCTCCCTCAGTTTCAGCAGAGGGATATGATTTCTGGAAAATAAGGATGAGGGCTCACCTAGCCTGTGTGCATGATGAAATGCTAAGAGTAATCACAAAAGGCCCCTTTGTCTTTATGACTGCTAATCCTAGGATCACATAAGCTCAAATTAATGATCCTAGAGAAGAGTGGCCTAAAGATGAAGACAATTTCACTGCTGATGATAGGAAGAGACACAACCTCAACTATGTTGCTATGAACATTTTGTACCCAACCATCCCTGACTCTGTCATGGGAAGAGTTGTCCACTGTGCAACAGCAAAAGAAATATGGGACACTCTAGCTCTCCCGTGTGAAGGAACTGACAAAATAAAAGAAAATAAATTGTCAGTTGCTGTTTAAAAGTATGAACAATTCTCAATGGAATCAAATGAGACCATTGATCAGCTCGATGGCAGATTCACGGATATTATGAATGAGATAAACTCTCTTGGTAAGGTCTACACCAAGAGAGAAGTTGCTCTCAAAATTCTCAGGGGACTCTCACCTAGGTGGGATGTCTATTCAGTGATGATGCAGAACACCAAAGATCTATCCAACATGTCTATGCAGCAGGTGTTCTCAGAACTCAAGGCCTATGAGTTTGATCTCAATAGGAAAAGAGCTACAGAAGAGCCTTCCTCATCAGAGAAAGGAGTAGCCTTCAAGGCAAACAGTTCTGAAGGAGAACCAGCCAAGATCAATAAGGCCAACAAACCTTGCAAATCTCAAAGCAAGGATGAGCTGAAAGAAGAGATGAGTCTTCTAGCAAGAAGATTTGAAAAGCTGAACTCAAGGTTTGGCAAATACAAAAGATACTATCGGACAGCAAGGAGAAGAAGTCCAGGTTCATTCCAAGGAATGATAAGGAGCCTGAGAAGGAATACAAAAGAAACATCAAGAATGAGGAATCCACCTCAAAATCAGAAACCAGAAGGAAAGATAAAGATGAAGGTGAAGAGGATGAGAAAAGGTGCTACCAATGCAATAAGACAGGCCACTTCCAGTATGACTGCCCTCAGCTGAGTTCCAAGGAAAAGAAAGAGAGGCAAGCTAAAAGGGACAGAAGACTGGAGAGAAGAGCAATGTTGGCAGAAGATGAGGATGCTGGAAGCTCATCCGAGGAAATGTTCACTGATAGCAGTGATGATGATCTATGCCTCATGGCTAACGATTAACCTGAGGTACAATCTCATATGTGTCAATTTTTAGCACACTCACCTGAGCCTAGCTCAGAGTCAGCAGGGGAACTCAACCTTCAGTTCTCTTTAGAACAATTGATGGTTGACTTCTCCAGGCTGCAAGAGGCATACTTAATTTTGAGGAAGAGAATAGGATACTAGCAAATGAAAATAACAAGCTAGCTGAATCTGAAATGGAGGCAGACCTTGCCTCAGCCTCCCAAACCATTGCCCTGACCAATGATGTAGAAATACTCAAAAGTCAGGTCAGTGCAAAGGATGAGCTGATCAGGGGACTTACCAGTGATCAGATCAGGCTAGTTGGTGAAAACAATGAGCTAGCCATCCAAATAAAAACCCTCACTAGCAATGTAAACTTGCTAAAGGAATCTGAGGATCATCTTCTGAATAAGCTGGAATCTCTCAATAAACCTTATTTGGCAATAGAGAAGATTCTGAGCTTACAAAACAGCTCAGACAGCAGACATGGGATAGGATTCTTCCCATGCACATCCTTAGAAGGTCAACTCAACACTGCATCAACAAGCAGTGATGAGAGAGTGTTTTTAAGGTCCTCTGAGAATCCCAGAAGGATCATTGATAAGGGCAAAAGGCCTGCTGAACCTGCAAAGGAGGAGATAATGCCAAGTAGGTCCGCTGAAAGGACTAGAACAGCTTATTCACTTTCCAAAACTAACTCCATGATAAACGAACTCCTTGAAAGAAAACTCTCTAATAAGAAATGGAGTAATGTTCAGTACACTTATCCTCAGGCTAGATCTTCTTCTAGGAGACAATCTAGGCTAAGGACAAACTGGCCTGAATCTTCTGTCAGGGGAGTTGACAGAAGGGTTCACTATAGGGTATTATCTTCATATATGCCCTATAAGAAAAGCTATATAGGGCCTTATCAACAACACCTAAGGCCAGCTGCACCAAAGCCCTATAGGAACACGAGACTTAACAAGTCTCCTGTGCCACAAAGGCCTGACACTTATAGACAGTCAACTCCCAGGGCAGTTAGGGAGCCCACTGTCTATATAGATGTTTAATGGAGAAAAATCAGCCAGTCCAAAGCTATTAGGACTGTTAAACAGATTTGGATCCCTAAAGGTACAACTAACCAAATAGGACCCAACACAAGATGGGTACCTAAGAACTGACCTTTATGCAGATTGAGGACTCTCAGGATGACTGGTACTTGGATAGTGGTTGCTCAAGGCACATGACAGGCAACCAAAGTCTCCTGACTAACTACAAGGAAAGGAAGGGTCCTCAGGTCACATTTGGTGATAACTCAAACGGTATCACAGAAGGGTATGTACCCTGATAATAGGGACAATACAGGTAACAAATGTATCATATGTCAGTGTACTGAAGCATAACCTGCTTTCCATAAGTCAATTATGTGATAAGGGTTATAATGTTGAGTTTTCAAGCAACCTGCGCTGTGTAAGAAATGCATCAAATACACCGGTACTACTAACATGATCTAGGAAAGGAAATATTTATCTTGCAGATTGGAGATCATGCCCAAAAGAGACCTGCCTCATTGCCAAAAGCTCAAGTGACCTGACCTGGCTATGGCACAGAAGACTAAATCATCTGAATTTCAAGACTCTCAATAAGATCTCAAGACTGAACCTGGTGGAGGGAATACCAAATGAGGTGTTCAGCAAAGATCACATTTGCAAAGCCTGCCAAGAAGGGAAGCAAATAAAAGCCTCATTCAAAAGCAAGATAACTCCCTCCACTGACAGGATACTTCAACTTCTACACATGGAGCTTTTTGGACCTGTTACACCAGCCAGTATCAATGGTAGTAAATATACACTGGTGGTGGTGGATGATTTCTCAAGGTTCACTTGGGTGATATTCATGTCCAGCAAGAAGGACACCCAACTCAGGCTACCTGAACTACTCAAAAGATTATCCACTGAAAAGGACTTATCCATCATCAAAATAAGGTCTGATAAAGGTACTGAATTCATAAATTCCATTATCATTTACTTTTGCAATAAGTCAGGAATATCCCATGAGACATCAGCAGCAAGAACTCCCCAACAAAATGGGATAGCTGAAAGAAGAAAAAGGACACTAAAGGAGGCTGCCAGAACCATGCTTGCTGATGCACAAATCCTCAAAAGGTTCTGGGCTGAAGCCATTCACACAGCCTGTTGCACTCAGAATAGATTTATGCTCACTAAAACACAAGGCAAAACCCTCTATGAGCTATGGAATGGTAGGAAACCTCAGGTATCATACTTTCATGTCTTTGGTTGTAAGTGTTTCATTCACAACAATGGTAAAAGACAACTGAAAACCTGTGATAGCAAAGCTGATGAAGGAATTTTCCTTGGATATTCCCAAATCAGCAGAGCTTTCAGAGTTTACAACTCGAGAACCCTTGTTGTGGAAGAAACACCCCATGTTGTTTTTGATGAGTCTACTCTTGAGTACAGGAAAGATCAGGCCACTAAGGAAATCACTGACAAATTAACTAACCTGACACTAGACAAACTCACTTATAAGAAACTGGATGCCTACATATCAACATGGGACAACCTTGGTCTAAAGGAGTCAGAGGACTGTTCTCAGAGGACAAACCAGCCTGAGGAAACCTCCACTGAAGAAAATGAGCTGAATGAACCAATCCTAGCTCCTCAGGTAACTTCTGTCAATGAAGAAGCTGGCCAAGCTGAGACAGACACTGAGCATAACATTCAGGGGGAAGCCAGACTAGACTGTGCTAATAACTTAGAAACAACCCTGACTAATGACTCAGAATCCTTCCCTTTGTTATTTCTCCTGAATTACTTAGAATTGCCCAATCTAGTGACTCAATCCCAGAAAGGGAAGTATCCACTAAGGATAACCCCACTGAGAGAGGACAATCCAAAAGAAACTGGTTGACTGATCATCCAATCAGTCAAATTCTAGGAGATCCTAACTTAGGAGTCAAGACTAGAAGTTTTCATGGAGAAAATGCTCTCTTTTGTTGTTTTCTCTCAGCACGGGAACCCAAGACTATTGAAGAAGCCTTAAAGGATCCAAACTGGATCATTGCCATGGAAGAAGAACTCAACCAGTTCACAAGGAATCAAGTGTGGGACCTTGTCAAGAGGCCAAGGCATGCCAACATCATTGGAACCAAGTGGGTTTTCAAAAACAAGAAGGATGAGAATGATGTGATAGTAAAAAACAAAGCAAGATTGGTGGCCAAAGGATATTCTCAAGTAGAAGGATTTGATTATGATGAGACCTTTGCACCAGTAGCCATAGGCTATCAGGCTATTTCTTGCCTATGTTGCCCATAAGAAGTTCAAGGTTTACCAAATGGATGTCAAGAGAGCATTTCTCAATGGGGTTCTGAATGAGGAAGTCTATGTGGAACAGCCCCCTGGCTTTGAGGAAGGCAACAAAGTCTACAAACTAAGAAAAGCTCTATATGGCCTGAAACAAGCCCCAAGAGCCTGGTATGATACTTTGTCTCAGTTTCTCTTGGAGCATGGTTTCACCAAAGGAAGTGTAGATAGAACACTTTTCAGAATCTCTCATGGAGAAGACATACTCCTGGTCCAGATATATGTTGACGACATAATATTTGGATCACAAAATGAGGATCTATGCACAAGATTCTCACATATCATGAAGGGAAAATTTGAGGTGTCCATGATGGGAGAAATGAATTTCTTCCTTGGACTACAAGTCAGGCAGTCCCCTGAAGGAATATTCATCAATCAGGCCAAGTATACAAGGGAGCTGATTCAGAAGTTTGGATGCAGTTCAAGCAAAGTTGTCAGAGTACCTATGAATATAAACACAAAGCTTGAACCTGATGAAGAAGGAGAAGCTGTGGATCATACTACTTACAGAGGAATCATTGGATCCCTTCTATACCTCACTGCAAGTAGGCCTGACATCACATATGCAGTGGGAATATGTGCAAGATATCAGGCCAATCTCAAGAAAAGTCACCTGGAAGCCACCAAGAAGATTCTGAGATATCTCAAGGGTACTGTCAATATGGGACTTTGGTACCCCCTCTGATGATAACTTTGAATTAATAGGCTACTCTGATGCTGACTATGGAGGATGCAGAATTGATAGGAAGTCAACTACAGGGACCTGTCAATTTCTGGAAACAAGTTGATATCCTGGTTTTCAAAGAAGCAAAGCTCAGTAGCAACAAGCACCACTGAAGCTGAGTATATGGCTGCTGGAAGATGCTGTGCTCAGATATTATGGATAAGACAACAACTGACTGATTACAACATTCAGGCCAGTGAAGTACCAATCTTCTGTGATTACAATAGTGCTATTGCTATATCACAAAACCCTGTACTTCATACAAGATGCAAACATGTATATATCAGGCATCACTTCATCAGAGACCATGAGGAAAAGAAGGATGTGTGCCTTGTAAAGATCCACACTGACAAGCAAAGGGCAGATATACTCACAAAACCCTTGGTTGAAGCAAGGTTTCATGAGCTATCAGTGGAGTTGGGTTTACTTGAACCAGAGTCAGGAAACTAATCAGGTTACCTGACTCAGAATAGTCTATCAGGTCACTAATCAAGGGGGAACTATCAAAAGACATCAGTGGATCCATCTGACAAAGTCCACAGAGACAGTCTGAGCTTCAGAAGAGTTCACTATCCTGAAAACAACTAGGCTGATCAAAAGTCCCCTGGATACTCCACTAAGACAACTTCTGACTGGCGGTTACTTTATAGGTAACCGTGTCTGCGGCGCATTTAATGCGATAGTAAGTGTGCAGTAAAATCTTGGGAGATGATTTCGAGCAGTTATCTCTCATGAAAAGCCCCACTTTTAACCTTCATTTCCTTCAATCTCAACCGTTGATCTTAATCCAACCCACTTTCCATATCTGGTAATAATTACAAACTACTTGGGAAGTAAAATCATTTTATCTTCCATATTATTGCTTCATTCTCAACCATAGATCAAAATTCTCTCATTCAATTCACACCCTTGATTTACACTATAAATAACCTCCACACTTAGCAGTTTTTACACACGATTTCACCATTATCAAACCTTATTATTTGTTACAACTCTCAACCCTACAAACCCATCCCCAAACACTTACCCACTTTATCACCCTCAGAAATCATGTTCTAAGTTTATGTTCATAACAAAGAGTTATCTAACAATAGAAACTTCTGGTATGAACCCATTGTCTGCTTCAACCACCCAAAAGTCGTTGGTGATCCTCAGCTTTACCACATCAGAAAAGCCCTTAGACTTGTAAAAAATGTTGGGCTTTTTAAATTTCTCTCAAAAGGCCCAGAGAGATGTTATGCCAGGCAAGTACTGGAATTCTTCATAGGTATGGAGAAAAGTGTCTCTTCCCTAAGTTCCTTTGTCATGGTGGAGAAGAGTCAGAAGAGGCTGGACAAGATGGGGAGAGAAGTCTATGAGGCTGTCATGGCAAAGCTCAAATTCCAATTGAAGCAAGAGGATCTTCATGATATCTTTGGACTGCCAAACGAGGGGTTGGACCCAGCAACTTACAAGCAAGGGGAGGAGGAGAAGTTCTTGGACACTATAACCAAAAAGAAGGAGCAGTATGTAACCTTCCACAAGAAGTTGCTAAAACCTGAGTTTGAGGTTTTAGCAGAGATTGTTGGGAAATGCATCCTAGCAAACCAAGGGAGCATTGAGCAAGTGAGCAAGATCAAGCTCAGGTTAATGGCAGCAATCATTGACACCACAGATAGGGTAAAGTTCAACTGGCACCAGTTCTTCATAACCAATCTCAGGGAGGAGAAAAGTAAGATGAAGTCAGTGAAGGGGAGGTTGGTGATTGAGCACAAGCTGTGCTATGCCTCAAGAGTGTCACTCATCATTGAAGCACTCAATTTAAAGTTCAACCTGAAGTATACCTTCTCTGACACAAGGTCCTGGAACAAAGCCAAGACCCTGCTCAATTCTGAAAAGCTTCTGGAGAAGGTAAAAGCAGTGACACCCACTGGAGAAACAAGGAAAGAGCAAGACAAGGCCCCTGAAGAATCTGGAGAAGATAGCCCACCCCTGAAC
The DNA here is from genome assembly GCA_026898435.1 of Prunella vulgaris. Lineage (NCBI taxonomy): Eukaryota > Viridiplantae > Streptophyta > Magnoliopsida > Lamiales > Lamiaceae > Prunella > Prunella vulgaris. The sequence goes on along the minus strand of JAPKLY010000285.1, from coordinate 525,422 downwards.
CTGAAGAAAAGGGCATTAAAGCCCAGTGAAAAGATGAAGCATCACAAGGAGGAGGAGTTAGAAAAGAAAAAGAGGAGATTGATGAAGAAGGCTTTCGTTGAAAGCAGAGCAATCAGTAGCAGTTCTAAAGCTTCCCACACTTACTCATCCACTGAGAAGTCTACTGAAGAAGAGGAGGAAGGAATGAAATCTCCAATTCACTTGTTGGCTACTGGTGCCCTCAAGGGAATTGAGGAAGCTGAGGAAGGAAAGGAGGAGGAATCAGAGAAATCTGATGAGGAAAGCTCTGAGGAGTCAGAGGAGGAGGAAAGAGGAGGACAATATGCTTCAGAGGACTCTCAAAAGTCCTCTGAGGTAGCCAAAATAACAACCACTGAACCCACAATAGTCAAAACCCCCACTAAAGGCTCTCAACAGCCTTATAGTGTAGCTAAATAAAACCCCACTGTCCCTCAGGCTAGTGAAGCTCTGCCTTCACTAGATGTAGCTGATGAGGAGGAGGTCCAGTACACCTATCTGGACTCTCTAAAGGAGGAGGCATGCTATGAATTGGAGCAGTTATACCCAGCCTTGAACTCCCATTCCACCCTCAAAGAGATGTTTGAGAGGGTGAGGCTACTTGTGAAGCTCAAGGATGCCTATTTATATGAGCTTTTGGAGGCAGTGAAGGGAAAAGGTTAGGGGTTCTGGAGAAAGGAAGAGAAGGAGATCCTTGAGTTCGCTCGAGTAAGGAAGGTGAGTATACTTTTACAAGAATGGGAGTTTGGAAAGCTGGTGGCAAAGAAACTGGTGGAAGCAGGTTTGATAGAAGGCCCCAAGGAATTGTCTACTGATGACAAGGGAGATAATGAAGATGATGGAAAAGCTAACCCTGCTCAGGAGGGTCAGGCTAGTGCAGTTCAGGAGGAGACCCAGGCCAGTACGTATCAGGGGACTGAAACTCAGGTCACTGAAAAATAGCCTGAGTCTTAGGGCACTCAAAAGGGGTTAGTGCCCTCCCCTGATGAGACTCCAGTGGAACAAATTGAGGGAGTCATTAAAACCATTGTCCAGGCCACTGTGGAGCACAGGCCTGAGGAGAAGGATTTATCCACTCTAACTGGAAAGATGGAGAATCTTGAGATCATGATGGAGGAACAGTCCATTGAGGCAGCTATACTTGATGAGCATTTGGATCAGGTAAAGGACACCAACTTGACACTCATTACTAACCTGTCTAGTAATGTAGATCAAATGGAGATGCGCCTATCCAAGGAAATCAATGATCTCAAAACCATTCTGGATCAAGAAAGGGAAGCCCACTCACAAGCCCTGGTAGCAGTCAGGAAAGAAAATCTGGAGGAAAGGGAGAGAGTGATGCAGGCCACCATCAATGCAATGACAACTGGCCTGATTGAAAAAATGGATGGGTACATTCGGCAAAGGGAAGAAGCCCTGAAGGCAGAAATAGAAGTTCAAGTGAGGCAGGCACTCTCAGTTCTCCCCACTCAGGCTGCCACGAACCTAATCATTGAAGAAAAATTGTAGCCATTCACTGACTGAAGTCCCTGAATGAGGAATCGGATGCTGCATTTCACTAGAAGGCCCTGAATGAGGAATCGGAGGACTGTCTCACACAGTTGAGGGAAGTTGAGCAGTATACAGCCAAACACTCAGTGGCCCTTGCTGAACTCTCCAGGAGAGTTAGCAAGGAGGGGGAAGAAAGTCCAGTCAAAGCTTTAGGAGGCCCAAAAGTGGGAGAGAAAGCTGATACTGAAAGAGTTGTGTCAGAAGTGAGACAAGAAATTGGCACACTTGTGAAGGCCAGTGAGCAAGCAACTGCTGGAGAGAAGAGGAAAGGAAAAGAGGATAATAGTAGAGAGACCAGACTCTCTAAGGCAAAGGACCAAATTCTAAGGGAGAAAAGGCAGAGGAATCAGCAGAGGAGGGGAAGTAGCTCTGAGAGTCAGGGCACTAAAAGAAGGAGACTGATGAATCAGGGAGAAGAGGAAGTCAGGGAACTTCCAGTTGAAAATCCCAACCCCATTGCTTCCCTTGCACCAAGTCCACCCAAGAAAGTCCAGTCCACTGAGGACCTCTTCATGCCACCAGTACTCAGCCCACTAGCCCAGGCAGTCAGGGCAGGGAAATCTCTTGACAAGCATAACATGGAGAAAGTGGAAGAAAAGAGGAGGCTGATGGAAAGTGGCCAACTAGCAAAACCCCTACCACCAAGGAAGGCAAGAAACTCATATTGGAGAATGAAGGCCAAGAGGAGCCAGGCTCAGGTTAGTGAGCCAGTTGCCAAGTTTCCACACATAGATCCTTGGGTTCCTAGAGAGTGCAATGACTCTTCGGAGGAAGCCAAGAGGGAGTTTGTATACTCCTTCTATGTGACATGGGAGTATGAAGGGGTGGAAGCTGAAGAAGTTTTTCATCAGAAAATGGTGGAAAACTGGAGTGATCTATATCCCCGAATCCTGAATGCATGGGAACAACACAGTGGAGGTGAGCAGTTTAAAGCCCCTGGTCCCATTCTCTTCATGCCTCCAATTGATGTCAGTGGAGAAGTCAGGATGCAAGATAATCTGAATGAGTGGCTGTTGGTCTGTGATCAGCTTGGCTTGAGGGGACACTGCAGGGAGGTGATGGAAAGAAAGATGGAATTGAAGAAGAGAGTATTTGCCCAGTATGGGTTGGAGCCAGCTTTTGGAAGTCTCTGAAACAAGGAATCTGATAAAGGAAATTGTTTGAAGTTTTTTTTGGTTTTATTTTGTCAGGATAGTACTCTGATTACAGTCTGATTGATGTAAACTATAAACATTTTCTTTTCAATGAAAATCTATCCTTTTGAGCCCAAGATAATATCTCATTATCTGCTAGGCCTACGCACTTTATTATGAACTGATTAACTAACCTGCAGGTACTCAGTCACGGGGAACTTCAAAATAAAATTTTATTTCTAAGTAAAAGTCTACTGGTAAAATGTTATGCTAGGATGAGTCTTAGTTCTTATCAAAAAGGGAGAAATTATTGGGAAATGACTTGTAAAATGTTTTGATAAATCCTAAAGACTCCCCTGATGTATTTATGTATATCTAAGACTTAGAAATAATAGCCCAAAGTGTTAGGAGGCTATGATAAAAACTTAGAATATAAGTTTAAATTTGTACCAGGCAACTTATGCAAAAAACTGGTCTGATGTATTGAAAGACTAGCCTGATGGCTTATAGACTAGCCTGATGCTGGCAAATACACCCACCTCCTGAAGAATGAACCCCAGGAGACTGACTACAAGCAGCCTGAAGGACCCTCCTGAAGGACCCTCCTGAAGACAAGTAACCTGATGTATTAAATGCCTTCAGCATTTAATAAGGAAGCAACAGGCACATAAATGAAGTGTTAAATGTTGCAAGAAGAATGTCCAAGTCACCTGATGAAAAGACAGAAGACTTTATTACAACCGTTAGAACTGGACTGAGGAACAATTAAGACAGGCCAATTACGTGTTGCCACCTATGTACGGATCTGACACAAAACCTGTCCTGTCAGTACCAAGTTCAGAAGCAACCAACAACCTAGGAGGACACAACTCTCAAGGGCGGTTGCATTAACTCTAAGCAGGCATTTAATGAGCTATCAACCATTAATGCTTGAGTATTGACCACCCAAAATCTGAAGAAGATTTCTTGAATGTTGGACTGCCACATTTTCACAGATTTAACCATCCAAAATCTGAGGAAAATCTTGAAGAACGTTGGTACACCAAAATAGCTTGAATTTGAAACTATCTCTCCAACGGATAGTCCTTCAAATTTAAGTCTATAAATATAAGAGTTGAAGAAGAAGCTAGATACGGGAAACTAACAAGCTCAACTGATAATCTGAAAAGCTCATACTCTCAACCACTCGAAATCACTCTAGTTTCCCAAGTGCTTACACTGCTTAGAATTCATCCTTGTATTTAGGCTTACACTGTAATAACTTAGAAGCCTCTTGAGATAACCCAATCCAGATAGTGATCTTCATTGTAAGGGCTATCTCAACCTTAGTTGGAAAAACTCAACTCCTTAAACCAAGTTATGTTCAAGGTTGAGGGTGATAAGAAAGTAAGTTGAGGAGTGTCTCAGTCTGAAATCTGAGAGGACTAGGACTCAGTGAAAATGCTAGAGATCAAGAGGAGATATTCTTGATCAGTGCACCTTGGCACTCTAAAACAAGGAATTCCTGAGGTTAAGGAATTCTCCTGTTAAATCAGGAAAAGTGGATGTAGGAGAGTTTAACTCCGAACCACTATAAATCCCTGTGTCTCTTGTGCTTTTGTGTGAGTTAACTCACTTAGTGTTTTCAAAACAATCCGCTGCACAACTCAAGCTTATCAAAACCTCAGGCTACTTATCAGACGACCTTCAAGTCCACTGATAAATCATAAGTGGCCTGTGTTCTAAAAGGAGTCCACTGTAAAACTGAATTTTTGAAAAACTGTACTGACAGGTGTATTCCCCCCCCCCCATACACCTGTCCTTGTCTATTTGGGACCAACACTTAACACACATTCAGTGTAGATCTCGAGTGAAAGATAGAGAAAAAAAGAGAGTAAGAGGGAAAGAGAGAACAAATTAGTAGTCATGAGCGACGATTCCAGAGGTTCATTTCAATTACAGTTTCCAGACGTGGGGCAATGAGCGGTGGCCTTCAGGTGGAGAGCGGCGATGTCGTGTATATATATATATTGATTCCGCATGGAGAGAGTATATATATAATTGAGTGTTTGTCTTGGATGAAACGGATGAAGGGTTAGGTTAAAAAAGGACTAATTGGGCTTTATAGCGATTTTCAACCGCCGAGAGCCCATAGCGGTTCATAACCGCTTTATTGTATAACGGTTCTTCACCGCTTTCACTCATTATAGCGGTTTTAAACCGCTTTTTCAGATTTTTTTATTTTTTAAATTTTTTTTTGGTTAAAACAGTTTTTAACCGCTATATAAGCATATTATAATTTGCATAGTAGAGCTATGAAATCTCTTAATTGTAGTAGTGTATGTATTATTAGTTTTTTCTCATGAGTATGTACTTAATGTATTTCGAAAATTGATTTTTCTTGAAATAAAAATTATTGCATTTGTCATTTGTTATTTTGTTTTTGTGATCAAAATGAGATAATAAATGTAACAAGCTATTATTAATGAATTAAATATTTAAATATCAAAATATATATGATTTTATATAACAATTTATTAGTAAAGAAATTGATTTTTGTAATGAATTTTTATAATTGCTACTAAAGTTTTTGTAACAAAAAAAATTTGTTACAAATGTATTTGTAACGAAATTTAATATTTTTCGTTACAAAAATTATTTGCGACGGACTTTAAAACACCAACTTTTGTAACGAAGTGTTTCGTTACAAAAAGTGTTTGTAACAAAAAATGGATCTTTTGTAACTAATTTTTTAGTTACAAAAAGTACATTTTCTTGTAGTGTTATCACTCCGAGTAGGTTTTATATAAAAACAGTTCATGGTAAGCTTATCATGAAACTATTTTAAAGTACTCCGTTCTTCCCAGGACTAATTTCACACTTGCTTTATTTGAATGTCCCAACTCTACTTTCACACATCTAAAAAGAAAATATTTTACTTTTTTCTTATTTTATTATTTACTTTATACACACACACATACTCACTTTTCTTTAATTTGCATGCCCAGGACAACTATGAAAGTAGTTTCGGGACGGAGGGAGCATCAAATATTTGGTCAAGTGTATCCAAATATTCATCAGGAGTATCAAAAGTTATGGTCAATAAAATCTATCTATTATAACTTAATATCATTGACCTAGATTTTTTATACTTCTGACCAGATTCTTAATACTCTTGGTCAAATGTTTGATACTATAAAACTGGTTCACGATAAGCTAATCATGAGTCATTTTCATACAAAACTTTACGTTTCCCTCTTATACTACCAACAACTTTCATTTGTCTCACTATTTCCAAAATTAGAACATACCACAGATGATATAATCACCTTCAAGACAACATTTCGAGAACATACATTCTCATTTCTATTATCATAAAAGATTAAGAAACAAGTGCCTTCCAAGTCTTTTTTGCAAATTTGGAAGGGCCCGCATTGAGCTCGAATTAGGCAAGGTCAAGCTATTCTTGTTCGGCAATTACAAGAATTGTGGAAAAAATTAAAAATCTAGACTAAATATGGAATTTAAATGTAGTCGTATGTAGTACAAGCATTTCAGAACCTTTTATTTTACCAACTATGCCGGGAGTGAGAAATCTGAATCAATAAAAGTAAGAGACAAACCACCTCAAAGGTTTCGAGGAAAGGGTGGCGATAAAAGCAGTTATAGAAGTTCGTTTGGAGTAATATTGTCAATACACTTATCATCATATTATAATAGACTTTGGGATCAAGTAATGGTGGAAAATTATTAATGTGCAGATTAAAATATATATGTATTGGGAGGAAAAGTCATGGCAGTCCATCTTAAACATCACTAATACAAATAAAGGTTTGGAGAGCTCTCAAAACTGTTTTAAAATAACTTTAAAAATTGGCTTAGAGAGCAGTTTTAAACCGTACTCCCGGATTCCACCTACAAAGCGGCCATTAACCGTTCTTGAAGTCATTTTCCATTTTTTTAAAATTAATTTAGAGAGCGGTTATCATATTTTTCTTTTTCTTTTTTTTTTTAATTTTTTTCCACCATTCATATTATTTTGACCAAGCATGAACGTGTCTCTTCTTTATCCACAATCCCGGCCACTTCATATCTCCACTCAAACACCACCATTGCAAATAATTTTTGAAACTATTAATCTGGAAATTCCACCACATACAAAAAATCAATAACAAAAAAATATATAAAGATCTATAACAAAAAATCAACGGAGAGAAATACCAAGACATATTTATAAAGATCTGAAAATTATTATATGGAATAACCCATTAAAATTTTCATTTTAATTTGAACCCAGAAATTGAATTGAAATAAAATACATTCTTGTGACCGATGGAGGTGCGCGGTGGCTCGTCGGTACAAGGTTGTGGGGCGCGCGAAGGCGGACTCAGGAGTGATGCGGCCGAGCCCGGTGGACTGGCTAGCTGCGTGACCGTCTGGGCAGCACTGTGAGTGAGGCGCTGGACTGCTTCGCCATTGCTCAGTCGCGAATAGAAGGGTCATGAGGCGGTGGTTTGGTGCGGGCTTGAGGACGCCGTTGTAGGCGGGGGAGCTAGACGGAGGTTCCTCTCTTTCCCTCTCTCTCATTTTTCTTCCAGATCTAAACGCTGTCGGCCGTTTGGTGCGGGCTAGAGGACACCGCTGCAGGCGGAGGAGCACGGCGGAGGACCCTCTCTCCCTATCTCTCTCTCTCACATTCTGCTTTTGTTGTTTTTAATAGTGGTATTTAAAAACACAGGACAGAAAAACTATGATTTTATGAAAATACTGGAAAACGACAGACAGAATAATAAACCGAGACAAGGTGAAACCTTTGCACGCAAGATGAAATACGTCCTGTCTAGTGCTCACAGGATAATAAGTATTCATCCCCAAAGGTAAAATGGTTTACGTCTCTGTGATAGGAGCACCGCTAAACACAGAGGAAAGACGAACTATCGAAGTGTATGAACTGAACAGTCTAAATGCTAAAAAGAGTAGAGAAAGAGAGGACTCGAGATACTGATTTTCGTAAAAAAATTATGTATGCCGGACCTTCCAATTTATAGATCCGAAAAAGGACTTAGTTGGGATTAATCTGTAGATATGTGGAGATATTTCCACGATCTTAGTGGGCAGTTCTGACTGCACATAATACGGAATTGACTTAATTAATCTGGACTGCTCTGGAACCTTCCAGAAGACAATCCGACGGTCCATATAATTTTAGAGGACGATCTGACGGTCCATATCATAGATCGCAAGGATCAATGATGTGGCAGTGACACAGTATTAAACTTATCCGGAATTTAAATATTTAAGTATTTAAATTTTGAATCAGATACACTTACTGATCCGGATTGATGACGTGGAGCATCCAACGATTCAGATTAACTTCGTTCGGATTGAGCTTCTTCGGATCGCTGACGTAGACGATCCACAGAGGTATTCCGGGTCACCAATTGGGTCGACCCATTTCACATTTTTGGGTCTCTAAAAAGATATAGAGAGTGGGCTAAAGGCCCAAAGACCAATTGCCAAGATCCAAGTACACGGCCACAGACTCGACTCGGCGCGGCCGGTCGGCCGTCAGGACGGACGGCGGCGGCGGCGCGCGTGGCTAATGGGAGAGACTCCCTTAGCCTATTTTGAATAACATCAGGAAACTCCTATATATATACTATGAATTCCTTCATAGTTTTTCCAATATGGGATAGTTAAAAGATTCCATCTTTTAACTTACTCCCACATGGACCCACATCAACTTGTATTAATATCCGTACTTTAGGAATTAATTTCTCACTCACCGTAATTCGGTTTTGAGAACGAAATATACCTTGATGATCTACTCCGCGAGTAGAGCGCATCGACTATATATAGTCATATGGAAATTACCATTTTGCCCTCCATTAAATTGGTCCAATTAGAGCATTTATAACTCAATTTTCAAAACCAATTCCAACAATCTCCCACATGAGTGGAAATCGCACCTACAACAATGCAGAAACACAGTTCAGTTCATGTGAAACTTCATTGCTTCCGGATAAGTGGTTTGTGGCCTTGAACTTTCCATAGTCGTACACCATCGGGTACACCAGCGGCTTAGTGGACGCAGTGCCTTGAACTAGTCCTCCTTAGTGTATACCGAATCAACGATGCAGACACAACTCAGTTTTGACTTTGTTTGTTCTCACGTTTTTTGTCCGTTTTGGCCATGGACGCCCTTGTATTCATAAATGTTTGGTTGAAGCGGCCCTCACTTCTAATTTATATAGGTGATCTCCATTTGAGTATCCCTGTCATACTCATTCTATTTGGAATCATTAAAAGTTTCAAAAACTTAACCTTTACCACATGTTACGGGTCTCAACACTTGATATCGTGCTGTCAGGAATGGTCATATTTCTCAAATGTTTTCTTTACAACCTTCACAGTTTTGTTTTCCCATTGAACCAAGTTCTTGGGATCTCCAGTCATCATGGTTGGGTTACCACTGTGTTAATTCTGTTTGTGGGTTTCAGACCCATTCCTTCCATCAGCTTGTTCATATGATCTCGGTTTATACTCTTGGTGAGTGGATCCGCAATATTATCCTTTGACTTCACATAGTCAATGGATATCACAACAGTTGAGATCAAATGTCTAACAGAATTGTGTCTACGACGTATGTGTCTAGACTTTCCGTTATACATGTTGTTCAAAGCTCTACCAATAGCAGCTTGACAGTCACAGTGTACCGTTACTGATGGTACTGGTTTGTTCCAACATAGAATATCTTTTAGAAAGTTTCGAAGCCACTCGGCTTCTTCACCGGTTTTATCTAAAGCGATGAATTCTGATTCCATAGTGGAACAGGCTATACAAGTTTGTTTTGTAGACTTCCAAGGCACAGCTGCTCCTCCAATAGTGAATACATATCCACTAGTTGAAAACGAGTCTTTAGTGTTGGATATCCAGTTTGCATCGTTGTATCCTTCAAGAACAGCTGGATACCTTGTATAATGAAGCCCATAATCAAGGGTATACTTTAAGTATTGTAATACCCTCTTAAGAGCCTTCCAGTGCTCGACTCCTGGATTACTCGTGAATCGACTCAGTTTGTTCACTGAGCATGCAAGATCAGGGCGTGTACAATTAGTTATGTACATCACACTTCCTATGATCCTTGCATATTCTAGTTGAGCAACTGGATCCCCCCTATTCTTTTTCAGGTGAACATTCAGTTCAAGAGGTGTTTTAGCAGGTGGATCGTCAAAGGTATTGAATTTTCTCAAAATTTGCTCAACATAGTGAGACTGTGTTAGAGATATTCCATTTGACGTCTTCTCAATTTTGATTCCAAGAATCACATCTGCTAATCCCAAGTCTTTCATGTCAAAGTTTTTGTTTAACATGTTTTTCGTATTAATTATGACATTGTGATTGTTTCCCAAAATCAACATGTCGTCAACATATAAACATACGATGACAAATCCATTTGGTGTATTCTTTATATACACACACTTGTCTCATTCATTAATACGAAACCCATTTGACAACATAATATTGTCAAATCTCAAGTGCCACTGTTTTGGAGCTTGTTTAAGTCCATACAATGATCGAACGAGTTTGCATACCTTTTTCTCGTTCCCAGGTGTAATGAAACCTTCTGGTTGAACCATTGAGAAAGGCAGTCTTAACATCCATTTAATGAGATTGTGCAAAGCAGCAATCGCGATTAGTACACGAATGGAAGTTATTCTTGTGACAGGTGAATATGTATCAAAGAAATCATATCCTTCCTTTTGTCTAAAACCCTTTGCTACCAAACGGGCTTTATATTTATCTATTTATCCATCTGCTTTGTATTTTCTTTTAAGGATCCACTTGCATCCTAAGGTCTTGCAACCTTTAGGGAGGTCTACTAACTCCCACATATTATTCTGCAGAATGGAGTCAATCTCATTGTTGATAGCTTCCTTCCAGAGTGGTGCATCTGGTCTAGACATAGCTTCTTTGATTGACTTTGGTTCATCTTCCACTAACACATAAGTGAAGAAATCCGGACCAAAAGTCTTATCAATCCTTGCTCTTTTACTGCGTCTAGGCTCTTCACTCTCTTGAGTAGAAGGCTCTGCAGTGTCATTCCTTTCCTCATGAGTTCGCTTGTTTGAACTCACATCTTCCTTGTTCCTGCAAGGGAAGATATTTTCAAAGAATATGGCATTCCTTGATTCAATTGTAGTGCCTTCTGACATATCGGGTACTTCTGATTTATGAATCAAAAACCGATAAGCAGTACTGTTAAGTGCATATCCTATAAAGATACAATCGACCGTCTTGGGGCCAATCTTAACTTGTAGGACCTGGCACTTCAACCTTCGCCAAACACCCCCACACTTTGAGGTATTTGTACGATGGTTTCCGCTTTTTCCACATCTCATAAGGTGTTTGATCCTTAGTTTTATGTGGAATTTTATTCAGAATGTGGTTGGCCGACAGAATGGCTTTCCCCCACAAGTTTTGTGGTAAACCCGAGCTAATCAACATAGCATTCATCATTTCCTTTAGTGTTCGGTTTTTTCTTTCCGCAACACCATTTGATTGAGGTGGGTGTGGTGCTGTTGTTTGATGTATAATGCCTGTTTTAGCACACAACAGTTCAAATGGAGCAACATACTCTCCACCTCTATCACTGCGAATTGCTTTGATTTTTGAGCTCAATTGATTCTCTACTTCATTTTTATGTAGTTTGAAAGCTTCTATCGCTTCATCTTTGCTTCGCAGTAAATATGCATATGAGAATCTAGTGCAATCGTCAATAAAGGTAATAAAATACCTTTTTCCACCTCTAGTTTGCACAAATTTTAAGTCACATACATCCGTGTGAATTAAATCTAGAGGAGATGTGTTCCTTTCAACAGATTTAAATGGTAATTTTGCCATTTTAGCCTCGACACAAATTTCGCATATTTTGGATGTATCAACATTTATAAAGTTAAGTAAATCTAAATTTACTGAACGCTTTATGGAATTTAAATTAACATGTCCTAATCTACAATGCCATAAAGAGGAACACTCAGCAATATAAACAGAAGTAGATGCGTTTTCATTCATTGAAATTGTGCCTTTACGGCTTACAACCATAGCTGACATTTTGAACAGCCCATTGTCGAGATATCCTCGACCAAGGAGCTGTCCAAACTTACTAAGTATGACTTTGTCAGACTCGAATACAATTTTGAATTGATGACTAACTAGTAGCGAGCCTGAAATCAGATTTCTTCGGATGTCTAGGACATGTAGCACATCCTTCAGCTTGAGTTCTTTTCCTGAGGTGAGCTTCAAAATAACTTCACCTGTACCAGCCACTTCAGACGAGGCTTGGTTTCCCATGAACAGTTTTCTCCCTTCTGCAGCAGAATAAGAGGAGAAGGTTTCTTGTTCAGAACATACGTGGCAGGTGGCTCCTGTGTCCACATACCATGATTTTGGATTGCCTGTCATATTGGCTTCAGACACCATGCATGACAAATCCATGTCTCTGACCCCAGTTAGGTTCACATTAGGCTTTCCTTTCCCTTTGTCTTCTTTCTTGGGAGCATGACATTCATTAGCCCTATGATTAGGCTTTCCACAGTTGTAGCAGTTCCCAGTAAACTGCTTCTTGGCATTAGGGGCTGCATTCTTCCCCTTTTTCTTGTCATTGGGCCTGTTTCTCTTCTTTGATGGACCTCCCTTTTCCATCAGATTTGCTTTGGCCTCAACAGGGGTGAACTTTCCATCCCTCTTCCGATTGTCCTCTTCAATTCTAAGACGAACAACCAACTCTTCAACAGTCATTTCCTTTCTCTTGTGTTTGACATAGGACTTGAACTCCTTCCACGAGGAGGGCAGTTTTTCAATCACAGTACCTACCAAAAACGATTCTAGTAGAACCATACCTTCTGCAGCAATGTTCTGGAAAACAATCTGTAGTTTTTGGACTTGCTCAATGACGGACTTATTGTCCTCCATCTTGAAGTCGTAGAGAGACACTACCACAAACTTCTTAGTTCCAGCGTCCTCAGTTTTGTACTTAGTCTCCAGAGCAGTCCACAACTGTCTGGAAGTCGGTAATTCACAGAATACCTCGTACAGATCGTTAACTAATCCTCCAAGGATGTAGTTACAGCACAGGTAGTCACCATTAGTCCAAGTGTCACAGGCGACTCTCAGATTAAAGTCAGTTTCATCCTTTGAAACCACTGGACATTCCTCAACCAGGAACTTTGCCACTGACAGTGTGGTGAGATAGAAGTGCATCTTCTTCTGCCACCTTTTAAAGTCAGTACCCGAAAATTTTTCGGGTTTCTCTCCATGTACCATAACAGGCCTCACAGGCACTAGTCCAGTGGAGAGACTCACTGATGACCCCGCAGGCAGGAACAGTACCAACGTATATGGAAGATGAACCACCATTATGTGTGGTTGGAGTTTTCGCAGCAGCACTAGTATCAACAGGATTATCTCCATTAGGGTTTGGAGTATCCTGAGGAACCACAAATTTTCCAGAATCAATCATCGTAGAATTTATTTAGTGAGATATATATTTCGTCTTGCGATTGTTGTTTTTAATAGTGGTATTTAAAAACACAGGACAGAAAAACTACGATTTTATGAAAACACTGGAAAACGACAGACAGAATAATAAACCGAGACAAGGTGAAACGTTTGCCCGCAAGACGAAATATGTCCTGGCTAGTGCTCACAGGATAATACGTATTCGTTCCCAAAGGTAAAATGGTTTACGTCTCTGTGATAGCAGCACCGCTAAACACAGAGGAAAGACAAACTATCGAAGTGTATGAACTGAACAGACTAAATGCTAAAAAGAGTAAAGAGAGAGAAGACCCGAGATACTGATTTTCGTAAAAAAATTATGTATGCAGGACCCTCCTATTTATAGATGCAAAAAAGGACTTAGTTGGGATTAATCTGTAGATACGTGGAGATATTTCCACGATCTTAGTGGGCAGTTCTGACTGCACATAATACGGAACTGACTTAATAAATCTGGACTGCTCTGGAACCTTACAGAAGACAATCCGACAGTCCGTATAATTTTAGAGGATGATCTGACGGTCCATATCATAGATCGCAAGGATCAATGACGTGGCAGTGACACAGTATTAAACTTATCCGGAATTTAAATATTTAAGTATTTAAATTTTGAATCAGATACACTTACTGATCCGGATTGATGACATGGAGCATCCAACGGTTTAGATTAAGTTCGTTCAGATTGAGCTTCTTCGGATCGCTGACGTAGACGATCCGCAGAGGTATTCCGGGTCACCAATTGGATCGACCCATTTCACATTTTTTGGGTCTCTAAAGAGATATAGAGAGTGGGCCAAAGGCCCAAAGACCAATTGCCAAGATCCATGTCCACGGCCACTGACTCGGATCGGAGCGGCCGGCCGGCCGTCCGGATGGACGGCGGCGGCGGCGCGCGTGGCTAATGGGAGAGACTCCCTTAGCCTATTTTGAATACCATCATGAAACTCCTATATATATACTATGAATTCCTTCATAGTTTTTCCAATGTGGGATAGTTAAAAGATTCCATCTTTTAACTTACTCCCACATGGACCCACATCAACTTGTATTAATATCCATACTTTAGGAATTAATTTCTCACTCACCGTAATTTGGTTTTGAGAACGAAAAATACCGTGACGATCTACTCCGCGAGTAGAGCGCATCGACTATATATAGTCATATGGAAATTACCATTTTGCCCTCCATTAAATTGGCCCAATTAGAGCATTATAACTCAATTTTCAAAACCAATTCCAACAGCTTTCAGATCTGAAAACGTCTCCGCACCGATTTTGAATTTTTTTAATTCTATGATTGTTTGATATCCATAGAGAGAAAAGAAATGTATACTGATTTGGGAGAAAAAACATTTATAAAGTGAGGGGAGAGAGGGTTTGTTGCCCGATGGGTCTTAAATTGAGGCCCACTGCGGTCTTTAACCGCTTTAAGTTGATAGCGGTTGTTAACCGCTTTACCTTATAGCGGTCAAAACCGCTTTCTAATATTTTTTTAAAATTATTTTTAATCAAAGTGGTTTTTAACCACTATCTAGGCATTATATATATATATATTCTTATATGATAGAGCTCATTTCTCTCTAAGTAGAGCTATGCAAGCTCAATATTGTTGTAATGCATGTAAACATGTTAAATTTGTAATTTTATAAACTTATAATGAAATCATTTTTATATAAAAAATTTGTAAGTTATATACCTAAGAAGGAATTCTTATATTTTTGTCAAACATTTTATACTTTATAATTTTTAAAATAAATTCATGATAAACTTATAATGAACCATTTTTATGCAAAACTTTGTAACATATATACATATATATCACGAATTTTTTGAAAATTTTAAGGTCAATGATATTCTACTATTGTTCCAGAGTTTTAAAAAAAAATTCTTTTTGCAATTTAAATTATTCATATTTAATTTTTAAATATAATATTATAATAACAAAGTATAAAGTATAAAATTTTTAAAAATATAATTAATATATCAAATATTTAGTTCAATGTATTAAAATTTAAATAATGACTAGTAAATTTGAGAAGTGGTTCACATCATGAAAATTTTCATATCAAACTTACACAAGATAAAAGTGAGGATTAATATCAAAATCATCCCATAACTTTTTCACTTTTTTCGATTTTGTCCCATAACTATGTAATATTGCAATTTAGTCTCATAACAATTCAAATATAACCAAATTAGTCCCAAATCGCCGGAAATAACATAAACGATGTCGTTTACTCACGTGTCACGCGAGGCAATTCTACCGGCAAGTGAGTAAAATGAAGTCATTTTATGTCATTTCCGGTGCTTTGGACTATTTTGGTTAGATTTGAATTGTTATGGGACTAAATTAAAACACTACATAATTATGGGACCAAATAAAAAAAGTGAAAAAGTTATGGGATGATTTTGGTATTAATCCTGATAAAAGTGTATATATATTATTGGGAGGAAACTCAAGAAAGTATAGCTTGTGGTATTCTAAAATCTACATCCATGGGTGATTAAAACTTGGTTTCACTGTAATAAGGGAATATAGTTTTTTAGAACACTATTTTATGAATATTTAAGAATTATGATACTATTTTTTGAACATGTAAAATTAGCATAGTATGTTAATTCATTATAAAAATTAAGAATAGAAACTTCATAAAAATAAAAATTCATTATTGGATAGAGTTAAGTGAAATAGTACTCTAAGAGACATACATCCTTTATTTATAAAATGTTGGAGAAAAAGAAAACTAGAATATGATAGATGATGGCCTGTACATAAGAACATCAAAACAAGATCTACATTAGAATAGATAATGCACAAAAATAGAACTTCATCGGATAGATATGTTGATCTCCATTGGGTTAGATGAAGAAACAATGTAATTTACACTTCAGTAGAGCAAAGATTGCAAAGCCTTACCATGGAACTTCAAGTCTAACTAGAAAAATTGACGCTTGATTTTTTGTAGCTCTGATAGAGTTTCTTTCATGTTTATCCTATCTGTAGGAGATTCGACTGAGCATTTGAAGGCCAACACCAATATGGAAAATACACAATCCATCATCTTGTCACAATGTTCGTCATCAAGATTCGTGAGTAAGTTGATATCCATAACTTGATCCAGTGATTGTGGAATCAAGCTTTCAACCCAATTCTTCAAGCTCAAATCTCCAACAAACATGGCATCACTTGGACTTTTTCTTGTGAAGGTTTCCATCAACATAACACCATAACTATAAACATCACATCTCGTTGAAACTAACCCTTCCAAGCCATACTCTGAAACAAAAGTCACAATCCATTACAACTTACTAATATGTACAAAAATATATTTGATATAATAAAATGTGATAAAAGAAGAATAAAATAGTAACCTGGTGAATTTGTACCCAAGTGTGGCAAGGGTGTCGGTCAGCACAATGCTATCCTCTTCACCTAATAGTTTTGATATCCCGAAATAACTTACATGGGCAATCATCTCTTCGTCTAATAACACATTAGTAGGCTTCAGGTCATAGTGAACGATGGGTGTATCATAGCCATGATGAAGATATTCTAATGCACATGCGACATCGATCATTATATTCAACCTTTGCATAACATTCAAGCAATGGTTGTGGGAATACAACCATTTTTCAAGATTTACCATGGGCATATATTCAAGTACTAATGCCCTAAAATGTTCATTCGAGCAGCTGGTTATAACCTTGGTCAGGTTTCTATGACGAATGTTACGTAGTACGTTGCATTCGACATCAAAACTCCTGAAACCAGCTTCACTATGCATATTAAACACCTTCACAACTATAACCCTCGCATCTCTAAGAATTTCCCTATAAACAGAACCAAAACTTCCAACACCTAGCAAATTACTTTCATCGAACTGTTCAGTTGACTGCAAGATTTCATAATAGGAAATTCTTTCTATTATAGTAGATCCCGCTTGCTCATTAGTTCTACCAGCTACCTCATACTTCCTTTTGTAATGCACAAAGATAATTCCCAAAAAACGGAAACAATAAGCACAACCACGCCATCAATAATAGATAAAATAAATTTTCAGTTTTTCGTCCTTGATGTGTGATTGGGAACAACAGGGCAGAGAGACACATGAAATCTAGGAATTCCGCATAATGCTTTATTTGCTTTGAAAGAATCCATAGTGAAGTTATTGAATGGACCGTTAACATGAATTTCTCCACTTAAAGCATTGAAAGAGACATTGAAAAGGACGAGGTATTTAAGTGTCTCCAAGGACTTTGGGATTGAACCCGAAAGCTTATTGTAAGAGAGATCCAGTTCTGACAAACTGATCATGTTTCCCATAGATATGGGAATTGAACCTTCCAGAGTGTTATAGGCCAAAGACAGAGAGATTAGATTCTGTAACTTCTCAATGGTGGTGGGGATAGTTTTAGAAAACATATTCATGGTTAGGTTTATACTAGTAACTGCCACTAAGTTACCCATATCAGGAGGTGAAATATCACTTAAAGAATTTGAGGATAGGTCAAGCTCCAACAAATCCCTGAGGCGCCTCAATCTTAATGGTATGTTTGAAGTCAGGTTGTTGGAACTCAAATAAAGATTTCTTAGAGAAATGATATTTCCAAAACATTCAGGAATCGGACCTGAAAATTGATTTTGGCTTAAATATATAATGGCGAGGAATTGTAAATGGCACAGACCCTCTGGAATGGAACCTCTGAAATGGTTGTTGTATAGAGCTAATGCCTGAAGCATGTGCATATGCTTGAGAGTATGAGGAATTTCACCGGACAACTCATTCTCAAATAATGAAAGTGTGACCAAGCTGCTTAAGTTGCCTATACTAGCAAGAATGCTACCCTTGATTTTGCAATCATAGGCATAGAAATATTGCAATGCGGAAGAGAAATTCCCAATGGAAGATGGAATGATTCCATAAAGTGGATTTTCACCAATGGTAAAATACTTTAAAGATCTGCAATTTGTGATGGAAGTAATGAAGGTCAATTCGGAAGAAGGCGATCCAGTTACAAGATTATTGGAGGCGATGTTAAGGTATTGAATGAGAGTTAGGTTGCTGAGAGAGTGGGACACAACACCAGTGAAATTGTTTCCACTGAGATCAAGTTTTTTGAGATGGGCACAATTAGAGATAGAGTTGGGTATTGCTCCACTCAACATATTCATACCAAGGTAAAGTTCTTCAAGAATGGGTGAGCCATTGCACAAATTGGTGGGAAGACTGCCTGATAGAACATTATCAGCAAGATCAAGCTGTTGAAGAGATGAGATGTTGAAGAGCTCGGACATAATTGAACCCCTGAAACTATTAGTGTGTAATACTAAGTCCTCCAGTTGGTAAAGTCGGGTAATTTCGGTGGGTAAAACACCTGACATGGGGAATCAAAATGATCAGTGTCTGGATAGAAATATCAAAATGAATGATGATAAAGGATCAAATTGTCACGGGCTTTTCTATTTTTTTCTTTAGAATATATTTTTTTGTCCTTTAAGTTTCATTGATTTTGTCTTTCATCCTCTTATGTTTTGAATTTAATTTTAGTCCTTTAACTTAAAAAAATATGATTTTTGTCCTGTGATCGGGTATAACAAGTCAAACGATCAAAATCATAATTTTTTATAAGTTAAAGGAATAAATTCTTAATTTAAAACTTAAGAGGATGAAAAATGAGTTTCATTGATTTTATTTTTCGTCCTTTTAAGTTTTAAAATTTGAATTTAGTCCTTTAACTTATAAAAAAATATGATTTTGTTCATGTGATCGGTGGAGTGACCGGATATAACCGGTCATTGGACCAAATCATAATTTTTATAAGTTAAATGACTAAATTCAAATTTCAAAATTTAAGAGGGCAAAAAATAAAGTTAATGAAACTTAAAGGACAAAACCTTGTATTTTCCCTTCTTTTTACTACGAAAGAAATTTATTGGAGTAATATTTTTGTCTATGAATATTTTTCTCTTTGCACTAAATCATTAAAAAATAAAATCTAAAATTCTAAAATTAATAAAGAAATTATAATTAAAATATGTTTCCTAATTATTATTGATGTCAAACATGTTACGATATAATAATATATCAAAAATAGAATGTGGCTATGCTTTAGGAAAAGGTAATATGATTATAATATATCAAGAAAAAAGATAATATGATTGTAATAAAATGTGACTATGTTTTAAAAAAAGTGAGTCATTTAAAAAAAAAAATATTCATTTTAAAAAATTTGGTGATAAATTTTAAAAAAATATGATAATATTTTACTAGGGTGTATGTTTAGATGTAATAATAATAATAATAATAATAATAATAATAATAATAATAATAATAAATATATTTACAAAGAAAATGGATCGATGGCATGCATGTGTAGGCTTATATGTAACTAATAATAGTGGCACCTGTGAATTTGTTTTCCTGGATATCTAATTCTCTTAGCATTGTAAGATTCCCAATATCTCTTGGGATGCTGCCACTTAAGTTATTGCGCCCTAGACTTAACCTTTGCAAGGAAGAGAGATTGAAAATATTGAGGGGTATAGTGTCCCACTGATATTACTCCATTCAACACCAAGTTCAACCATGTTTTGAAGATTGCCCATCTCCATTGGTATAATAGCACCTGTCAAAAAAATATAAAATTTTGAAGTAAAAATTGCAATTCTTGTGACACTGATATTAAGAATGAAATGTAGAGCCATATACAATATATTGAAAAATATTTTTTTAGAACCATAATTATAGGGAATAGTTGTAATATATGGATAATATGTTTCCGAACTTGGTGAAGTAAGACAATAGCTTTGAAAAGTTGTAAATATTTTTCCACATGTATATATACATATATACCTTGTAGGTTGTTACCACCGAGATATAGCATCTCGAGAGATGTTAACTTGCCAATTGATGCGGGTATCTCCCCATCGAAGAAGTTGTACGATAGAGGTAGCATTCGAATTTTCCAGCAGTGGGACATATTTGATGGAATTTGGCCGCTCAGCCGATTGAAAGAAAGGTTAATCCATTCAAGAAGATTATGACATATGTTCATGGGAAGAGTGCCATTCAATTCATTGTATGATAAATCCATGATTTGTAAGGACGATATGTTAAATATGGCGGAGGGTATATCACCTGACACTTGATTGTCGCCCATGTGTAGATATTGCAGATTATAGATTCTCCCCAACTCCTCTGGAATTTCTCCATTCAGAGAGTTAAAACCCAAATTAAGAAAGTGCAGATTTGATAGGTTACAAAGGGAGTTTGAGATGAAACCACCGAAGCTGTTGTTTCTTAGGGACAAGTATTCAAGTTTAGTCAAATGACCTAACCATGGTGGAATCTCTCCCGTGAAGTTGTTACCTCCGAGTGAAATAAACTTCAAATGGTGTAGGAGAGATAGCTTTTGAGGCAAAGTGCCACTAAAATGGTTGTTGCTGAGGTCGAGGGAAACGAGGAACGAGTGATTTCCTAGCTGTGGTGGAATAGTGCCGGAGAGACCCATCCTCGAAATATTCAACGCCCTCACTCTGCGGTGGCGCAAGCCGCAAGTGACTCCGATCCAACTGCAAACGTCGACACTCGAATTTGTCCAGTTTTTGGCAAGTATTTGGTAGGGGTTTTTGGTGAGAAGTGCTTTCAAATAAAGAAGGGCAGATTGATCAGTGGTGAGGTTGGTAGATGTACTTTTGGCTTGAGATGGGAATGAGGTGAGTAGGATGGCAAATGCAAGAAAGTAATAACAACCAATTAATTTTGTCCATGGCTGCAAATATTGTAATGCCAATTGTGTGAGTTGCTGCACATAATTGCAATAAATATATAGGGGATTTCCAAAAAGCGTGCAATAAAAAAAGTCATGACGTATATATTGTTAGTGGCCTCCATGGATTTATGCACTCTACCTACATATTTGAAGAATCTAATGGGCCCGAAATTATGTAGATTTTGTTTAATTAGTGTATTAGTATAACAATATGTAATTTTAAACGATAAAATAAAATTTATTGTAAAAGAGTAATAACACGTATTTCAATTTTTGGCCTAGGATAATTTTTTACAAACATGACAAACCCAAATCAATTCCTATATTGAAACCAGCAAAACACCCACCATGCCAACTATATTCAGAAGTATTGTAATAGAGTATATCTAATGTCAGATTTTCTCATAATTCACTTTTAATCTAAAATGTCACTTTTAAAAAGTGATAAAATTTTAATAAAAAATATTAATATTTATGTTCAACGTGACTTATCACTTAATTTTTTTTAAAAATATTATTACATTTTATTATAACCATATCATATTATCTTGTGAGATTATGCCATGAGAAAAGTTTTTTTTTTTTTTTTAGATATTTACCGTATTTTGTATAGGAAAAATTAGGGAAAAAGAAGAGAAAGGTCAGATTCAAACCTCACGCGTTCCACTTGTGGTTATATGTGATTTTTTATATTGCACTTTGTGTTTCATAAATTTGATGTATGGTATATATATGGAATGTTAAAAATATTTAATGAACCACCATGCATAAAGGTTGCTACATTAAATATTCAAGATGTGCAACACCAATGTTAGATTTCACTTGCCAGCTTATTAATTTTGACTTAGAAATGAAAGGTGGTGGAATCTTGGGACATTTCTTGGCATATAGTGGAGATCGATAGGAGATCAAATAAATAACAAGTCTTCTGGAATAAACAAGGAAAAAACACCAAATCTCTATTCTTTTTTTATAAACCATTTTGTCTTCGCTAATTATAAAATTTTGTGGGCTCAGTCTTACTTTAGTTATTGTCTCTGTCATCAAATTGAAAAATGCACAATAATATTTCTTTTCAATATTCAAAGTTCAAATACTAGAGCTCGCGTTACACTCGTGAAATTTTAAATATTTATGTAAATATGGGATTTTAGATTTATTATTTATTGTATTTATAAAGATTTTTAACGAAGTGAATTAGTTTATGTTTAATCATCATAAATTAATTAAATAAACCTTAATTATACTTTTTAAAATTAAGATAAAGGATAATATTACTTTTGGGGGTCTTTCTATGGTTAGGAAGTCTTCGCCCTTCCTGACGTCAGTAAACCCTTTAAATACCGTTGGATTCATGATCCAACGTACAATATTATTTTAAAGTGATTGCACTTTGCACTAGGGCCATTGCACTATGCACTTCCTGATTGCACTATGCACTAGGGCCAACGTATAAAAAATTTATCCTTTTAATTAAAATATTATTATATCTTAATATATTTTAATCAAATTAAAATTTATGTTTTTAAAATTAATTTTTACACTCTTTGGAACCTAATTCCCAAACACACATCCAATTTCATCTAATTTCAAGATTCACTACTCAAGAGTTTGGCAAATGTGAGTACAGTGGCTGTGGCTTTATGGTTGTAATCGAACAGCCACGAGTAATCTGTGTCGTCTACCACCATAAATCGTACTTTGTATCCATAAACCGTGTTTGTCCACAGCCGTGAATCGTCTCAATATCCAAAGTCGTGCGCAGTCCACAGGCGTGAATCATCTTAATATCCAATTGAAGGTATTATTTATTGGATGCACACCACGTGTTTGATTTTATGCCTGAGTTAGATTTTGTTTATCTTTATTTCGTGAGACGGAAACTCTGTTCTTGTATTAGAGTGATTGTATTGTGTGTTAGCGATGGTTAAACAATTTCTATTTGTATGGCTATTGTCCTTGGTGATAAGATCATCTAGAAAGGATAAATATATTTTGGAAGTATAGTTCTCCTTTTGGGTAAAATTGGTCGGGTTGATGCATTGTCTGGGTTGAGTTAATAACAAGATATGATAACAAACTTAACCCCTTGATCTCATTATATGTTTCTAACTTCTATGTATTATCACAGTTTTCTTACGAAAATCCTTAATATTCTGTTTCCATGACTAATAAGAACTGGCTACGCAAAATTGAAGTTTTTGCATGAACTCGCTGCATATTCTCTAGATTTTAACTAGGTTTCAACATCATTCAAAGTAGCAACAAGTTTATGGTCCTGTATAAAATGTAACATACTGTGACGAGAGTGCCTATGGTGAACATAGAATGTATGTTCTGACTCTTCCATTGGCATGCTAAACAGGGCTATATGCCATGGGAAGGAGAAATAGCCATGAAAAGAATGTCGAGAGCATCAGGGCAGGGCGTTGAAGAGTTCAAAAACGGAGTAATGTTGATCGCCAAACTTCAACATAAGAACTTTGTTAGGCTTTTGGGGTGTTGCATTGAAAGGGAAGAAAGAGTTCTCATCTATGAATACATGCAGAATAAAAGCCTTGATTGTTTTGTTTTTGGTACTGCCTATATTTGTCAAAACCCTTTTCTAATGTTAGGAAATCTGTGCTTTTCATGTTAGGAAATAATGGAGCTACTCTGCCTGATCCCAAAGAGCCTGGTTTTTTTGTTTGTAGAGATTCAACTCCTGAAAGATGTATCACATCACCAAGTCCAATATCCGAGTGACACCATCACAATAACTTATTTGGAGGGCAGATGAAGATGTGGCAAGTATCACAAGATAAGTGTACTTGAGGTTAATGATGTCAATTGCTTATGGAGTTGTTAGCTTAGTAGAAATTAAAACATATAAATATATGAAGTAACTATATGAAGCTTAATTTGGTGAATCTGTAGGATAAATCAGGTACTCTAGTTTCTGGACACCAGCAAAGAATGTCCTGTATAATTATAAAATTAAAGGAAACATATAAGATTATCAAGAACTGCCACGGAAAGAAGGTAAATAGGATTAGAAATTGGACAAGATCGATTTTGTTGTAATTAACAATTTTACTTCAGCGTTGTCATGGAACTGAGTGCACTGGCATGCTGCACAGATCTTTGAATGCATGCTTCCCTCGAAGTTATTGCTGGAGAAGTCGATGGCGGTGAAAATACACAGCACTTTGGTGAGTTCCACATTGGCTCCTTCACTGTTAATGTCATATATCCCTTGGTTTTGCATATATAAACTATTTGCTGAAACTTCATCATGTTTTATCATGGCATGGAGGCTTGCAAGAAAAAAATTATGGTAAAATGCCAGCGATATTGTTGAAGGATAAATCAATTATTTGCAAGTTTCTGAATGAATTGTTTGAGACAGGTGGTCCAACGAAGCTATGGAAACTGTTGGATTTCACAATACTGTGTTCCAAAGTTATCAGCATACTAAAAAAGAATGAAACATTTATGAGTGTGTATCAAATAAATTCCCACTTTAATATTTGGGTCATACTTTCTTTTAAATAGAGATTACAATCTGTGGAAGAAATTTGCAATCAAATGAAGAAATCAAATTAAATTTACAATGTACGGAAGGAATTATAATCTATTGAATTTCAATTTTTATTACACTTAGTTTTTTAATATTTCAATTGAGTTGCTGCATAGCAGGCACTTCAATTCAAATATATTACTTCCCTTAAAAAATTAGTGTTTTTGTTCTCACTACTTTTAATTGTTAATGAAGGTCAGAATTTAGGATTTTATGTACATGTGCCATCCAGAAACTTGAAAGTCGTGCTCTAAACTTGAAAGTCATGCTCTACACCTCCATTTCAGGTACATCTATTTCCCCTTCGTACTCAAAACCTCCTCTAGCTTGAACCGATATTGGCCCACATACGTTAGTGTGAAAGATTTCTAACACTTCACTAGCTCTATTCCCCCTGGCCCCGAAGGCCCTCTTGGTCATTTTCCCCTCTAAACAAGATTCACATGTTGGAAATGGCTCAACATGGAGAGACTCCAATGAGCCGTCCTCCACCAACCTTTGAATTCTCTTTAGATTAATATGACCAAGTCTTAGATGCCATAGAAGTGTTTTGTTCACTGTTGAAGAAAATTTTCTTTTCTTAAAAATAGTCGATGTGTTATAAGAAGCATTTTGTGTGTGGTGTGCACTTTTAATAGTATAAAGATTATTCACTAATGTTCCCGAACAGATGAACTCATCGTTTCGAAAAATAACAACCATATTATTAAAAGAAACTGAGTATCCATCAACGTACAATTTAGAAACCGAGTTTAAATTCTTCCTAAAACTGGGAACATGAAGAACATCTTTTAAAACTAAAACTCTATCTTCAAAAGATAGGTGCACGTCTCCCACTGCGACAGCCGCTACCCTCGTAGCATCGCCCAATGTGATGAGGATCTCATTTACACTATGTTGCCGGGTTTTCCAGAACCCCTGTAAAGTGAAACATACGTGATCAGTGGCTCCCGTATCCACTACCCACGAATGGGAAGCATACGCCGCTAAACAAGTTTCAACAACAAGTGCAAGAGAATTACCTTTCTTCCCGGCCTTCTT
Source organism: Prunella vulgaris (assembly GCA_026898435.1). Taxonomy (NCBI): domain Eukaryota; kingdom Viridiplantae; phylum Streptophyta; class Magnoliopsida; order Lamiales; family Lamiaceae; genus Prunella; species Prunella vulgaris. The sequence goes on along the minus strand of JAPKLY010000285.1, from coordinate 499,809 downwards.
TGGCTTGGGACAGGCCGTCCTCCAATGTCCTTTCTCACCGCAGGTGAAACACTTCCCTTTGGTAGCTTTCTTGACCCCTTCCTCATTTGTCACCTTACTCTTAGCTTGGTTCGGGCCTTTGGTCTTCTTCTTCTTCTTCCCACCTTTCGGTGCGGAAGAAGTCGGGACCGCTTGCCACCAAGACTTGAGTTTGGTGTCCCATGAGTGTCTCCGCCGATACCAAAGCTTGCAAGAGTTGTACCAACGTGAACTCTTGATTATTCATCATATAGTTCAACTGGAACTGCTGAAAGCTTTTCGGTAGAGAATGGAGAACGAAATCAACTTGCGTTTCCGCATCATATTCCGCTCCAAGTACCTCTAACTTGTTGAGGTAGCCCATCATCTTGAGAACGTGATCCCTTACGGGCGTTCCCTCCACCATTTTTAGCGATAACATATCTCGCATGGTGATTTGCCTAGCCGTACGATTCTAATGAGCGAACATTTCCTTAAGGTTTAACCTCATATCAGAAGCGGATTCCATGTCTTGGTGTTGGTGTTGCAACACATCTGACATTGAAGCCAAGATGGTACACTTAGTCATTTCATCGGATTTCATCCACTCCCTATGATATTCCCTCTCGGCATCATCCGTATCATCCGTAGGCGTAGGGGGCGTTGGTGTGTCAAGAACCCATTTGTGTTGTTGTGCCGTTAGGACAATAAATAAGTTACGTTTCCAATCAACATAGTTTTCACCTTCCAATTTGTTATCTTTAAGTATTGTAAACAGTGGATTAAAAGGAGACGACATGCTGAACGGAAATAAAACATTCATTGCATCAATACATACATCGATTCGCAAAGATTATCACAAATTTCGATTAGCTTTGTATAAAATCTCAAAAAAAATACATAGCATAAGTCGGCCGACATCTTAAAATAGTTCACATAAGCCACGATGAGTGTGGACATTTATGCAAACACTTTTAAGCAAGTTACAAACAAGAACAGTTACAAACTTTTAATTTCAAAAAATTAATAGTCGACTCCCACTTGACCATATAAAATCGGTAGGGACTCCGATGGGGAGTAATAAAATGCCAATTTTATACCTAAGTATTAACCATGATTAAATACAGGATTATCACTTCGTTTTGAGCAAGCCACTCGATGGGAGGGTCAATACCGCCACTAATAATAATCCACAATCATCCTTTTGGGAATTTGTTCATGTGAACTTATCTTTTGGCCTATCCGATAGGGAGAGAGGCGCTTGCCAATGCGTAGCCAAAAGACTTCACAAACAAATAAATCATGGAGGTCAAATAATTCAATTTTATTATCTAGAATAAAATACTGAATTATATTTAAAACATACTTAGTAATTTTCGGAGTTGAGATTTTTCATCACGATATTCATGCAATCAAATATTTAATCAAATTAAATAAATAAAGCATGCATAAAAACAAATTAAACAAATTGGCACGTTATATCCAATTGTCATGGTTTAATTTCTCGTTTTGACTACGGGATATCATAATCAACGTTCGTCTTCAAGCTTTATCGTCCGTCTCGATTAAGCTCCCACTTGACCGCAACAAAATTTCACCAACTTTGTCTCCGGGCCTTAAAATCTCCGTTCTTCGTCTTCGATATCGGTTACAATTTATTTACAAAAATAAATAAACCTATCGTCTAGACTAGCCTATTACAAAAAAACAATATAGTCTACCCGTGGATTTTCTCAAGGGAAAAACGATCCGAATGAATCGGATTTTAAAACCGCATCATCATACTTGCATGCATAAATAAATAGTAAATACCATGACAATTGGATACCTGCAAAAAACATCTAGCAATTCTACTATCCAATTTTCAAATTTAATATTAAAACACTTAAATTACAATTTAACGTATAAAGCCCGAAACCGGCTTTGATACCAGTTGTTGGGGAAATAAACGCGGATCTATTCGGGATTTACGCTAAATACAAATTTAAGCCTACAATTAATACCATCATTTAAACATAATTAAATCAAATAATTGTATACCCAACAACAGGCTTTGCATGCAAAACATATGAACAAATATAATCACATAAAGCCCTAAACATGCGGAACTAAGGGACTTAGTGAATTATACCTTCCGGCGAAAAAGCTTTTCCTGAGACAAAAGGCGTCCTTTGATCCCTTGGTGAAAGGCACTTTTTGAGACAAAAGGCGTTCTTTGAGACTTTCTGTGATCTCCTTGTCTTTGATTAACCCAAAAGCCTTCTCAAGTATTCCCTTATCCTTATTCGTACACCCGGTGGGAGGCCACACGAATAATCACAACACAAGGAAAGAAAACAATTTTGTTGCCCCAAAGACTGGTAATTTTCAAAAATTACCTCTTTATAATAATGTGTTATGAAGTCTTGCATCATCTCATATTTATAGTGAGAATACAAGATCTTGAATATCTTGAATATCTAATATTTCAAATCATGATTATCATGAATATAAAATATTCTAATCTTGATAATCTTGAATACTAAATATTCAATTCTTGATATTCTAAACACCCCAATTTTCGAAAAAAATACATCATATATTTAATTCCATGAGATCTTGATTTTATTAGATATTCTTGTATTCAAGATACATATCTATTTTCCCTAAAATCTCTCATTAATTTAATATATAATTATTTTTCGAAAATTTAAGATTAAATGGGCCCAAAATTATTTCTTTTATTTTAATCACCTTATTCATTGTTGGACATTTAATTGGGCTACTTGAGGGGCCTTTAGGAGAATTAAGATTGGACCTCCTAATGGGCCTTGAATTCTAACATTGAGCCCAATGTCATTCAACCCATTAACATTAATCTCACTCCACAATAGGATTAATGTTGCACTATCCATCTTAACCTATATTACAATCATATGGCTCCCGGTCATTATTTCCCGTGTTTAAGATTCTCTTGTCCGTTAATTAATCAAGCCACTGAATGCTTTAATTAATTTAACATCTTAACCTTGGAGTAAGGACAGTTCTTCTTTATCATCATACCGGAAACAAATTCCACTTGCAAGATTTAGTATGACGAACGTTTTTATTGCCCACCAAGGGGACTAATCATGCAAGACTTTCCAAGCACACGTTCCTCTGTATTAAATCTTAGCAATTGTCACGTTCTCAATGGCGTCACCCAAGATGCAAAGTATTGAGTCTTATTGACTCTCTACCCATAAAAAAATAAAGTGCCACGCACGGATCACACACAGTCCAATTTAAGGGACATAGGTTTAGAAATAAACGACCACTGAGGTCAAATTCTTCATCCCATAAATTAGTACGGAAGAATTACCTCTCTGTAGGTTCTCTTCAATGCATCATCATGCATTAGTGCAATCCCTTGGTCAAGATAAGCCAATCTGGGATCTACACATCAACCGTTTACCAATGGGGTGTTCAAATCCCATCTAGGTTGTGAATTTAGTACTTATTACAAGAAACTGATAATGTGATCTTGCTGTGAGTTATCCGGGGATCACCACATTTATCTATAGTGTAACTTGTACTATTATATGAAAGGATTGCAATAAATAAATAACAATATTTATCTAAAGCATAGTGATAAAAGATTTATTTCAGATAAAGCTCAAAGATTCAGTTTAGTTATACAAAGTAAAAGCATACTTTCTAGTATAACCCTAACAAAGTTAAACACTTCTCTTACGAACTTCCCAATATCGCCCTTCATGTTTCTCCACCAAAATGTAGTCATGAAGTCCCTATACATCTTGGTTCCACTGGGATGAACCGTATAAAGGGTACGTTGTGCCTCTTCTAGGATTTCCCTCTTCAACTCCTCATTGTTCGGTACACACAATCTCTTCTCAAACAAAAGAGCTCCCTTTTCGTCGATCAAGAAACCCTTTACGCCCTTTTCTCTAGTTTGCGTCTTTAGCTTGGTAAGAACTTCATCCGCATCTTGTGTTTCAATGATCCGAGCTCGAAGGGTAGGTTGGATCGTCAAGGCTGCCAAGAGTGATTCCATCTCCTTGGTTGATTCGACAACTTCTATCTTCATGCGCTCGAAATTCTTCACTAACTCATCTTGATCCGTCAACGCTGCCAACACGCCACCTTTCCGACTTAGTGCATCTGCGACTACGTTTGCCTTATCCGGATGGTAGTTGATAGTGCAATCGTAGTCCTTGACTAGTTCTAACCAACGCCTTTGCCTCATGTTTAGCTCCTTTTGTGTGAAAATGTACTTAAGGCTCTTATGATCGGTGAAGATCTCACACTTCGCACCATAGAGATAGTGTCTCCAAATCTTAAGTGCGTGAACCACGGCTGCAAGCTTGAGATCGTGAGTGGGGTAGTTTATCTCGTGCACCCTCAATTGCCTTGATGCGTATGCCACGACCTTCCCATGTTGCATCAAAACACATCCTAGCCCTTGCTTCGAGGCGTCGCTATAGATCACAAATCCTTCCGAAGGATCGGGAATGGTAAGGACTGGGGCCGAAACCAATCTCTCCTTCAACTCTTGGCAACTCTTTTCACAAACCTCGGACCACACGAACTTCTCCCCCTTACGAGTCAACTTGGTCATTGGTGAGGCTATCTTAGCAAAACCCTCAATGAAGCATCTATAGTAACCTGCTAAGCCAAGAAAGCTACAAACCTCGTTCACATTTGTTGGTGCTTTCCATTCGCTTATGGCCTCCACCTTTGATGCATCTACTTCAACTCCTTGGGCCGTGATTACGTGGCCTAGAAAGTTCACTCGGTCTAGCCAAAACTCGCACTTGGAAAACTTCGCAAACAACTGCTCCAGGATTAGTAGATACACCCACTAACTGAAGAATGCACCCTAGAAGACTGAGTCTAAGCAGCCTGAAGACAAGTAACCTGATGTATTGAATACCTTCAGCATTTAAGATGGAAGCAGCAGACACATAAATGAAGTGTTAAATGCTGCAAAGAGAATGTTCCAAGTCACCTGATGAAATGACAGAAGACTTTATTGCAACCGTTTGGACTGGACTGAGGAACAATTAAGTCAGGCCAATGAAATGATGCGACCTGTGTACGGATCTGACACAAAGCCTGTCCTGTCAGTACCAAGTTCAGACGCAACCAACAACCTAGGATGGCACAGCTTTCTAAGGCAGCTGCATTAACTCTAAGCAGGCATTTAATGAGCTATCAACCATTAATGCTTAAGAGTTGACCATCCAAAATCTTGAACGTTGAACTGCTACACTTTCACAGATTTGACCATCCAAAATCTGAGGAAAATATTGAAGAACGTTGGTACACCAAAATAACTTAAATTTGAAGCTATCTCTCCAACGGATAGTATTTCAAATTTAAGTCTATATTTACAAGAGTTGAAGAAGAAGCTATGTACGGGAAACTACCAAGCTCAACTGAAAAACTAAAAAGCTCAAGCACTCAAAAATCACTCTAGTTTCCTAAGTGCTTACATTTGCTTAGAATTCAATCTTGTACTTAGGCTTACACTGTAATATCTTAGAAGCCTCTTGAGATAACCCAATCTAGATATTGGCCATCATTGTAAGAGTTATCTCAACCTTAGTTGGAAAAACTCAAACCCTTAAACCAAGTTAGGTTCAAGGTTGTGAGTGGTAAGAAAGTAAGCTGAGGAGTGTCTCAGTCTGAAATCTGAGAGGACTATGACTCAGTGAAAATCCTAGAGATCAAGAGGAGCTATTCTTGATCAGTGCACCTCGGCACTCTAAAACAAGGAATTCCTGTGTTTAAGGAATTCTCCTGTTAAATCAGGAAAAGTGGATGTAGGAGAGTTCAACTCCGAACCACTATAAATCCCTATGTCTCTTGTGCTTTTGTGTGAGTTGATAACTTCAAGTGTTTTCATTAACTATCCGCTGCACAACTCAATTTGATCAAAAACTCAGGCTACTTGTCAGGCGACCTTCAAAAGTCCACTGATATTGTCTTAAGTAGCCTGTATCTTTTAAAAGTACACTGATTAACTGATTTTTCAAAAATTGTACTTACATGTGTATTCCCCCCCATACACCTGTCTTTGCTTACTTGGGACCAATATCGAGGACGAGCAACAATCTAGTTTGGGGGTATGATTAGGGTCATAATTGTATCTTTTTGCATCCATTTCTATATGGTTTTGATGTGCTTATGTTTATATTTGACCCTAAAATGCTATACTTTGTGCATTTAACCCTTTTTGGCTAGAAAGTTGTATTTTGTAGTGAAAACGAGCAAAATCGACAAAAAGATGAGCAAGTTTGTAAAATTTCAGAAAATGTGAGTTGATCCAATGGAGGAAAATGATATACCATGTTGAAGAGCTCGTAGAGAGGGTCGTAACGGAAAAAAAATCGAGTCAATCGGAGCTCTAGAACTCAAGATATGAAGAAAACAAGAAGTTGAGGATCGACCGAATGGGATTGTGCGACCAACAGCACGGGATCGTTCGAAGACTCTCCGGTTCGTGCATTGAAGGCTGAACGAATGGCATTGCACGAATGCATTCGTTCGGGCACCTCCACGGGATCGTTCACAACTCAATTCTGCACAATTTTGAAGGGTTGTTTCGTCTTTTCGCGCATTTAATGAAGGGCACTTTGGACTAAACATTGTGGGCACTATAAATACCTCAAGGATCAGATTTTCAAGGAGGATTCCATCATTATTCATTAGTTAGATCATAGGGTAGTTTTAGAGAGAGAGATTAGAGGTTACTAAGTGGGTTCTTAGTTAGATTCAATCTTCTTTCTACCATAACTTTTGATCTAGCCATTAGATCTTTAATCCGTTTTTTCCATTGTAATCTCCATTGAATTTCCTATGTTTCTACGGTTCGATTTATGTTTTTGAGCTTTGGATCAAGAGTTAGCATTTGGAGGTTTGTTGCTTGTATTTCTATTCATCCACTTATGGTAAGATTTCCTTTAATTCTCTTGTTTAGTTACTATTCATGATGCTTAGAATGTTAATTGTCGATTTTCATTATCAATTAGCGATGTGCTAATATCCTTGTTGCATGGTTGTATGAATACTATGGTGAATTTAGTCTCTTGTTAATCCTACGCATGAATTAGTGATCTTGATGTGTTAGTTCTCTTATTAATGACTTGTATGAATGCTTGGGATGTTAAATTGGATTGTATGGCTTTTATGTTTTAGCAATGAAATGAGAATTGAGCTATAAGAACTTTATGCATGCCAAGTGTTTGATAAATTGCTAGTATGACCAATGAGAATTGCATATTAGCCTAGACCTCTTAATTGGAGTGTTAGGAGTTGTAGAGAGATCTAGACACCTAATAGAGCCCTTACCTTGTGTTGTAGAGAGATCTAGACACTAGTTGGCTTGACTAAGACACCAAGAGATCTTTTGAATGCTAGGATGGATAGGACACTAGAGGAACCATAGTAGGATTACTTCCATGTACACTTCACACTCACTTGCTCACTTCTTTGAGGTGATAGTTAGCTTTTACTTTGCTTTGTTGAAGTAGATAGAAATCATGATCTTTTCTTGCTTTCCTAGCTATCCACCTTTGTAGACATTCAATACTTGCTTGATATCACCTCGTTTCCCTATGTTCGATATTTAACTTGGTTAACTTGCCACGACAACAATGACCACGTACACTTGCGTGGAAATCATACACGATTTTGGCAAACACCAGTCGATGGCAGGATGTCGAGGCGCCGGTCGATTGGCTCAGCGGCGATCGACGGGCTTGGCGGCTAGAGGAGAGCAGCGGCTGTGGGCTATGAATTCCCGGTGAATTTCCAGCAACTGGGCTTAATTCCTACAGAGCTTCGACAGCGTGGCTTTATACGCCGTTTAAGTGAAGAACATGCGGCTACTGCACTTCGAGGCTTGACGGCGGCGGGTTTCTTCTCAGACTAACAGAGGTGGACGAGTGGCTGCTTCTGGTGAATTGGAATGGGTGCTTTGAATTTCCCGGCGTGGAGGCGTGGCATTTTCTTCGACGAGTGGTGGATGGCGCTGCTCCGATCGGTGAGGCGGCGGTGAGGAGAGAGAGAATTTGGGGTAGGGGACGGTGGGATTAGGGTTTCAAATTTTTTTAAAATCTGAAAATGTGGTTGGGGGGTTTTATTCCCAATGTGGGATAGAAAATTTTTTGGATGGTGGAAATAGTGTAGGTGTCAGAATTTTTAATTGAGTGTGTCAGACTTTTTTGTGTGGTAGAGCCCAATTTGTGATGTTATTTGTAATATTTTGACCTTCTTGGTAACATGGGGTTTTTGGTATTCCTTTAGGTAATAACACTATCATAAATGACCTTATAATGTAAGTTACCCTTTGTTTATTTTTCTTTTTAATGCTATTTTTTACTTTTCTCCACTCAAAATCATCGAGAGAGTAATCAAGAAAAAAATTCGAGTCGACTAACTTTTCAAATTTCATGGAAGAGATGCAACCACGACAAGGTGAGACTCTCCTACCCAAACCGAGAATAATATACCAATTCCCATATCATGTTTATAAACCATTTTGATGATAAGAAGGCATTCAATCAATATTTATCAATCCACAAGAATGTAATGAAATTAGAGAGAAAAGAGATTAAAATAAAAAAACACTTTCAATAAACTATAAACAACTTTCAAATCTTTTCTTGTTCTTTCAAATTCTCCAAGTATTCATTGGCTCTATAAATTTTTGACCGAAGATAGAAATTTCCGCTCTTAATTTGTTTTCTCATTTCTTTCAAATAAGTTGTCATACTTGTAAAAATTAAAAATTAAAAAATAATAATAAATCATATCTTGAGATAGGAAATTTATGAAATAACATTCACCAACACCACTTCTTCCCCATGTTGTATTCTCAGAGACACCTAGGATTTTCCTAACCTCTGCCTCGGTCATCATGTTCCTGAGCAACACACTTCCTTTTCAGCATTAGAAATACAAGTGCAAATAAACTCATTTTTAAAAATCCAATACATTCATCCTTTTGTATTTCTCTAGTGGATCATCAATGCAAATATATATATATATATATATATATATATATTCACTGCTCCTATTTTATTTATAACTTTTCGCATCTTTTTCCTTCACCTTTACAACTTTAAGGATCCGTTTGATAGCAACCATAGGAAAAGAAGGCAGGACGGACCTTAGGAAAAAATTTAGAGTGAATATTTTTTGTTGATGTTTAGTAGTCCGCTAAATAAACTTTTACATTTGTTTAGTAGAATACGAAATACGACAAATAATATTTTTAGTTTGTTTGGTAGGAAATAAAAACACTTCTTTTGTAACACACAATTCACAACTCTGTTTCTCAGAAATCCCAAATTCGCTGGTGAAGCCAATCGTCGCCTTCCAAGATCTCATCCCCTATTTCTTTCCTTAAACCCAAAGTCCCACATCACTGAAATTCTCCCCTCTGTCAATTCCAAATTAAGGTAATCAAAATTCTAAAGAAGGCGTCAAATATTTTCACCCCAAATTAAGGTAATCAAAGCCCCCTTCTTCTCCAATCTTTTAGAAATTGATTGATTTTTCTTTTAACTCACAAGAAAGAAATTGATTGCTGAAGAAAGAAATTGATTTACGTGATCCCCAATTGAAGAAATTTATGAAACTTCAGCCATTAGATAGAGATTTCTGAACTTGAATTTTCGAGTCAATGGCGGTTTCCATGGCCGCGGCTCTGGCGATGACGGCTTCCGGGGAAGATGGATTTAAGGCACATCTAGAAGTGGTGGTCTTCCACGGCATCGAACGGCTACCATGGCCACAACTCTGTGCTTCGAAAGGTGTGGTCTACCACGGCGTCAAAAGGCGGCATTGATTGTTGACAGTAGGCTTTTGGCCGTGGTGGCTGCGTATTAAGTACCTATTTAGATTTTGATGTGTGCAAAACATGTATTCTTATTGGACTAAAACTAATATCTTGACTTAAGAAAATTGGCTTAGAAAACTATAGTTGAAAGGAAAGTCTACAGCTGTATATTTGATCGCCCTACAGCTATGACATGACCTTACAGCTGTAATGTTTCTCTACAGTCAGCTTCTATGTTTTTCAGGATCCTACAGCTTCAAAGTTCAAGACTCTACAGCTGATATATCCGTTTGAAGATTGAAGTATAAGTTCAAGATTTATTAAAGATTATCAAGACCCTTAACTCACATTAGTGTAGCAATTTTGCACTCACTATAGAGTACTTAAGAGGAGGTTTTCACAAAGTTTCTGGAGGTTGATGAAGACTAATTCAAGTCAACCAGAATTCTGAGAATGAAGACAAATAGTACAATCAGTACAATCCTGTGTGAAGGATGATGGCCACTTCACACATGCCTATAGAGAGAGAGAGGAGCCTTATCCAGAATTCAAATTTGAATCTCTCAACGAATAAGTCACTCACCTCCATCTATAAATGGAAGATGTTCTCAGAGGAAGCAACAGCAACAACCAGAATATCCAAGCATTCAACCTAAGCAAGTCTACAGCAAACAAATCAGAGAGAGAGAGAGCTTATTGTCTGTGATTCATAGGATAGTTGGTTAGGATTTTTCTTAGAAAGAATCACACTTATTGTTGATGTTCCCTCACTCTTTTTTAATTTTCTATTTAGTGTAGATATCTCTTTGTGAGGTTTATTAACTCTTAATGAATTGTTCTAAGTGAATAGGCTTGTAGTTATTCTCTTGTTAGAATAGAAATCTGAGTGAATCTAGTTATAAGGGGGAACTACTTGTATTGATCTTTGTGATCGTTTCTTAGTGAATTTGGCATCTGAATGGTGTAACAGTGGATGTAGGTTGTCTTATTTATAGACACTGAACCACTATAAATCCTGCTGTTTTATTTATTTTGTTTATTTAATTCTTGTATTGCATATTTATCTTACTGTTACATTCATCATTGTATTTAAATTTTTGCATAAAAACTTTGTGTTTTTCACAAGGGAACTTCACTCTACAGCTGTAGACTTCCTTAAGTCACTCAGCTGTTAAGTTTGTTCAAATTGTTTTTCATTAACACTTACACTTATTTCCGCTGCACATTAGAGTATTCTCAATACACTTTTTAGTGTGAGAATCCCTCTGATATTTTGTCTACAAGTTATTTATTTTATTTGCAAGTTTTATAACTCTGCTGCTGCAGACTTCTTTAGTCCACAGCTGTAACCTTTGTGGTCCATTAAAACATCTTATAGACTAACTATTTTTAAACTTATTTAAGGGATGCTGTAAGGTTTGAAAAAGTTTACCCTTTTTGAAAAAGTTTGAAAATTTTGATTTTGACTCTCAAGGTCTATTAAACCCCCCCCCCCCCCTCTAGACCTTGACCACTTAATAGTCCAACACTGCCGCTACAGAGGTGTTGTGGCTTTCAGGGCAAAGTTTTTGTTTTTAATTGTTGAATAATGGGGGGTAAGTTCTAATTTATAAAGAATAGTGAAATTAGAGGTGGTGTTTAAAAGGGCCGAATTATGACTGGTGGCGAGAAAAAAATTTCTCGCCTATCAAATATGAGAAAAGCTCTTTTCACCCTATTTGTAGTGCCTACCAAACAGATCCTAAGTGGCACTGAACAGAGGGAGAAGGGGGACGAATGTTTTTATATAGAGGCGGGAGGAAACCCTGGTGTTGTGAAGGATTAGGATTTGGGCCACTCAATTAGTACATAATCCGCATACCACGCCAGAGAAGAATTAATGTTTTAGGCCAAGTATTCTATGAAAATGTTTATGATAAACATATCATGAACAAATTTTAAAATATTAAATATTTAATTAGGTGTATCAAAAATTTCATCAGGTGTATCAAAAGTTGAGGTTGATAAAATTTATATAATGACTTTAGTTTTTGATACACGTGATTAATATTTTGATACACCTGACCAGATATTTGATATATTAAAACAATTCCATGATAAGTTTATCATAAACTATTTTCACACAATACCTACTCAATGTTTTAAATTGTTTTCATGTATGTTTTATTGTGAATATTTTAGTTAATTTTTCTCTTTTATTATATATTTAAAATTTTATGATGTTTGTATTGTTTTTATATTTTAATTGTAGTTTGTGATATTTAATTCTTGTTATTCCTGTAATATATTGAATTTGCAGGAAAATAGTTTTTTTTTATCGGTAAATGTTAGTTGTTAGAAGTTAGTTCACCAAGTCTCCTTACACTCCAAGAACATCTCCAAGACAACTTTATATCTCCCTCCTAATTCGTTCCCCAAAGGGACTCGAACCCAGGTCACTCACTCAAGTGCAGGAAATTAGTGTTGATAATGTTTTTCTTCAGCGTTTTTTCTTTCCGTTTATGTGCAGACCTCATAACTCACAACCTTATAACTGTAAATAATTTTAGTTTAATATTCTTCTTCATCAAATTACTTCTTTTGTTGTTCAGATAATGTCAAGAAAATTTTAATTTTAAAGTAATATTAGAATCCTAATCTATCCAAATTTTGTTCAGATTTGTTTTGCAATTAATTAAAATGTCCACGGTTTGAAACCACAAATTTAGCAACCATCTGTTAATGAAATAATCGACATGCGTGCTTAAGGAAGTAATTAACCAAGTCCGGATTGACGTGTCCAAGAGAATTGATCAAGCACGAAGAAAGAACCAGATCGAAGAACGCTCTGACGAGTCACCAATTATTAACGAAGTAACTTGGTGACGAGTCAGCAGCTTCTAAGTGAAGCAGGCTGCTGATCAGCAGCTTATGATGAAGCAGGCTGGTGACGATCCAGCAGCTTGTATTTTCTATATAATGTAACTGAATTCATTCGAATAAAATACGAAATTTTTACCCTAACGAAGTTCTGCTCGAACGACGAGCTTATATATACGACCTACCTGCTTACTCATAAAACCTCACATGATTATCTATTTCAGCATATTGTTGGTGTAATCGTTGTTATTACCGCCACATAATCGTGTTTACGAAAATTACATCAACATTTTGGCGCTAGAGGAAGGGATCGAACCTCCAAATTTAGATGATGGATAATTGAAGATGTTTTGTTCCTGGCAATCGATTATTACAGTTTTGATTAGTATAATCTTCTTCAGCAGAAGCAAATCCTTCAAGGTTGTTTGTATTCCTCAGGGAATAAGCAAAGTGACGACAAGTTATGGTGTACTTTTTGAGTGACTCCAGTTGCAACCAACTTTGAGGATCAGAAATTCTATCTTTAATTATTTGCGAGAGATGCGGTATTCTCCAGGCCAGCAGATCGATCAAGAAAAATAAAAAGAAAATAAAAAGAAAAGAAAGAGAAACTGAAGTCGTCGCCGGCGAGATGCTGATGAAGATGGTCCGTGACGCTGACTTGAGGAGGCAATATGGAGTTGTGCAATTTCAAAAGGTGGCGAAGGATGAGGATTGCGCTGAAGCTACAGAATTGACGGTGAAGGAATTTTTATTCAATAGCAAAAGAAAAATTTGCGACGCCCATAATCGGAGGCGGATCCGGGACAAGGCAGAGGCCCACTTTCCACCTTCCACTCCGATTATTCATTTGTTCCGGACGTATGCAATCGGATGCGGACGAAGCGACGTCGGCAGACACAAATTCCGACCCCGGCATAAGCAACGCGGCGTCGCATACCCATTGAGTCATCGGATTTCATCATTGCAATTCACACACCACAGCAACCGGTTAAATGTCTGCTTCACACGTGTTGTTTCTTTGAAAGATGTGTAGTAGACCGGTCAAAGGCGGTGGATCGACAAATTAATCCAAATGCAGCGGAAGTTGAGCACATACGTGGTATGTTAGTTGTTAGACCAGGATATATATGAGCCACACTTATTGACCGAGTCAAGGGAGTGAAGATTGTTCACCAGGAAAAATATAAGAGGCTGTTCGCTAAGCCTACCTGTTCGCCCGTCGGAAACACCCGGCTGCTCGCCTAAGGTGTTGCTTGCCGCAGGAAAGCTGGTCGCCTCCCTCACCTGTTCGCCGCTTGCTACAACGGGCTCCTCACCAAAAGGAGCTGGTCGCCGGCGCAGCTGCTCGCCGGCGACGCCTGCTCGCTGCGACAGCTGTTCGCCGGCCTCACCTGCTCGCCCAGGAGATGCTCACCGGAGAAGGATGTTCGCCGTACATTAGCTGCTCGCCGCAATGGAAATGTACTAACTGTTCGCCGAAAATTGGTTCGGAATGCTCGCCACAATGGATTGTTCGCCAATGAAGGCTGCTCTCGCTTGGGGCTATTCGCTTGCAGAGCTCTTTGCGCGCGGAGTTGTTCGCCGGCACAGCTCCTGATCGCGTTAAGGGAGGTTGATGCGGCTGCTCGCCAAAGCCCATAAGGAGCTGCTCGTCTAAAGCCGCGCAATGGGTTGTTCACCCAAAAATGCGCGAACCTGTTCGCACCTTAACATTATCGCACATACGGATGATCGTATCTTCGGGTTATTTGCAAATTATATCAGCCTATTTCTTTGCCAACTGCCAGCGAGAATTGATCACGGGAAGGAGTTAGTACTTGAAGATTTGACCCATTCAAAAGGAGCAGTTGAAAGGAGAGTGGTCAAACCAATTCAAATTGTTTCCACATCAAGTTTACTGCCGTATTAATTCTCTATGAAGCCATTCAATAGCTGGGCCTAATTAAATTATTGGAATTTCTAAAACTGGGCCAAATCAAATGGCTGAAATTGGGCCAATAATTAAATTGGATCCCATTACATTTATAGGCCAAATTCTTAAATAAATATGTTTGGCCCGATTTTGCAAGATTAATTTAAGAAGAATAAAAATTACTTCTTCAAGTAATTAAATTCCCTGTGGAAACAATTGTTTTTAAACAATTAAATTCTAGAGGAAAAATTGCTTCTTAAAGCAATTAAATTCCAGAGGAATAAATTGTTTCTTACAACAATTAAATTCCCAGCGGAAACAATTACTTCTTAAAGTAATTAAATTCTCAGAGTACAAATTGCTTCCTAACGCGATTTAAGTCCAGAAAAACAGGAGTGTTTGCTAAAGCAATTTATTCAAGTGACGGAGCAAGAGCAGAAGAATTGCTTACTAAAGCAATTAAATTCAAAAAGCCCTGACAACGGAGATCAATCACAGTCCAAGAAGTGCAGAAAATTGACGGCCTTGAAGATTAATTCCAGTTGCATGTTGAAGAATATATTTGCCTGCAAAGAAATTATTAATATATTTCCAGAAGAATTGCCAATCATCCTTGAAGATCTTCGCTCGCAACTAGAAGAATTTAAAGACAAAAAATTAGCGGACCTACGAAGAATTACACTAGCAGCTCGCCGCCTGCTCACTAGTACTGTATAAAATTTCCAATGCCAAATGGAGTTGGCACAATAAAGAGCGATCAAAAGAAAGCCAAAGAATGTTTACTTCAGAACGCGCCATCGGTCACTTATGTACACATGATTGAAAGTCCTCCCCCATATACCGAACTGGAACCTGAGACATTGAGTGCTTCCCAAGTTGAAGCGGAACCAGTGGAGGTTGATAATCTAGTTTGCGTACCAGAGAGTATACCTAAGTCTATTGGGAAATCAGAGCTTGAAAGGCATCTCGAGGGCGAATGCCCAGACGAATGCCTACTCAGCCAAGATTTCGAACCTAGGCTCGACTGTGAACCGATGGAGATAGAAGATAAACTAAACACGAATGGATCTATTTTAGATACGAGGTGGAAAGAAAAGCGAAAGCGAGCTACACCGATGGAAGAGTTAACATCTGTCCAAGACTGAACTCTTCATCGGGTCCGAATTGCCTGAATCATTCAGATCAAGAATGATCACTTTCTTGAAGAACGATCTAGACATTTTTGCATGGTCTCATTCAGATATGACGGGTATTCCAACTAAACATGCCTGTCATCAACTCAACATTGATCTAACACTCAAACTCATTCGCCAGAATGTTCGCCTGCTCACCTGCTCGCATGCCCACCTGCTCGCCTGCTCACCAGAAAGCAGCTCACATTACATGAAATATCTTGTGCAGTATCTCAACCTTATGTAACATCTCATGGGAGGAATAACAATCATCCTGCCCAGACAGCACCTGCACCGGAGCAGTCAACGACAATCCATAATGCTATAACAAACAGACAACAAATGGAGCATACTGGAGTTCCAGCTACCCAAAATATTACATCAACAGTGTACAACGATCAACAAAATCAAAGAGCCCCAGCACCTGAACAGTCAACGGCAATTCAGGACGTTGCTGGAAATAGACAACAAGCTGAACAAACTAGAATTCTGGCGGCTCAAGTGGGACAGAACTATATGCAAGAATTATCTAAATTGCTCCCATTCTTGCAGAACCCTGAAGACATTTCACGGGTGACGACTCTTTATAAAGTGTTGAAAGAGCAAAAAAAAGGTGCAGCCGGTCCCTCTGGTACACGACCTGATCCGAGGCCTATTTTTCAACGGGTTGATTAGTGTCCACCAGAGACCGAGGCTGACAGTGAACAGAGAAAAAAACGCGAAGAACGTGGAAAGCAGAAGGTGACAAATCGTTTGAGGCCGAAGATGACTGACCGGTTGGGCCCACAAGGTGGAAGGGCACAGAGTGTGATGGATGAATCAAATCAGGGAACTCCACAAAGCAGACCTTTGGAGCGAAGAGACTACAGGTCGCACGGCCAACCCCTGTCAGCCTATCGACCTCCGAGTAAAGACCAGAAGCAGACCAGAGAAGGCAGTTTTCAATCCAAGTAAAACTACATTGGCCAGTGGCAGAGAGGCTTAGCACTGAAGGCGTACTGAAGGCCAGTATGATTCCAGCGAGGTCACACCCGAGTGACCGGGTATCCGGCTCCCCTCGCCCAGAGCGAGAGGAACGGCCGCCCCGTCCAGGTGTAGAGGCTTTGGATGAAATCCTGCTGTCTATGAAGAAAACAATTGAAAACCTACAGGCCAAGCACAGATCCAGCTGAAGATCCAGTACCTGGCAACAAACCTACGTGAAGGAAGTTCTGATTCGAAGCATCATGCTTCACTCAAAAGTATCGACTGGCGAACCTTATTCAAGAAGAAGTTCCCAGAGCTCCAAATCAAAAGCTCTGGCCCATATTTCTCAAGCAAATGGAGAAGAGCAAATGCAATTGAAGAACACGGATGAATCGACATGCAACTCATCATGTAGTAACATTACAAAACGACGACCCATCCAAGACAGATCAAGGCAACTGATGAAGCATCCATTCAAGGAGAAGTCCAACATCCAACGATAAATCTGAACGAGCAAGAATCAGACTCCAAACAACTGCAACACCCTGATCTGGGAAAATAGAAAAATGAAAGGATACAAGATGGGTCAATCAAAATGTCAAGAAAGAAAAATAACATTTGAGCGCTATCTATCGAGGCCTCAACCTGAACTTGAAGACGATGTGTGTTGAAGATCAAACTCTCTACCTAAACTTGAAGACAATGTGGGCTGAAGATCAGATTCTCTTAACATACTGATCCAATGATATCAATGGAAGCATCAGTTCCTGTTGAAGCAAATACTACATCAGCCGGACATTGCAAGACGCTTATTGAAATAGTCACTAGAGGTCAGCCAATATGGAATAATCTACGCACCCCAAACAGCGATCAAGGGACAAACGCTTGCAGACTTCATCGTCGAGCTAACTTTCCCACAAGATCCGATTAGGGGACATATAGTTCCATAGCACCTCTACATAGACGAATCATCAACAAGCACAACAACAAGAGCTTGTGATAGACAAGTCTTCCCTTCGGCAATCAGATTCGACTTCACAGCTGCAAACAGCAAGGCCGAGTATGAAGCATTGATAGTCGGACTCAGGTTATCATTAGCTGTGGGGGCAACCAAACTTCAAATTTTCAGAAATTCCCAGCTAATAATATCTCAAGTCCGACCGACAGACACATTGGCCCGACAGCGAAAAAGCAGAGCTGAAACCAAACTACAAGAACCCTCGACGTTTGATTACAAAATAAATCAAACTTCGAGTGGGGGGCAGGAGGAGGACAACCAGCGGATCAGACGCACAACATCCCAAGAAGAGGACAACGACAACGACAGGATCAAACGCTCAATATCTTAATCAGACGAGTCTACGATGTTATCAATAGCAAGGGACTCCGAGCTGTTCCTTGAAAAATCAGAAGCAAGACGAATCCCAACAAGTACTGCGCATGTTATCAGAATATCAACCACAACACAGATGAATTCCAAGACTTGTTGCGAAAATAGCAAAGATTTTATGAAGACGGAGAATTATCCCCAACGAGAAGGCCACGAATTGCCTAATTTATCAACTCTGATACCGGGGAAGTTTTCGTCGCATATTCAGTTTATTCATTTGTACAAGATAAATGCGAAAATAATCTGCCATATATGCCATTAACAACATGCACAATTCCTGTGTTGCAGAATCATACGAAATGTTTCTTGAAAGTTCTCTCGTACGAACTGCAATGGTCCCAAGAAGTTGGCTACTTCGCGAGACGAAGTAGTACCAATGGAGGTCGAACATTCAGAAAATGTACAAAGAGCAGAACATAATCAAGACACAACAGTCCTGACAGAATCAGTGCCTGAGAGACATGATTCCGCCTACATAGGCGATGCGCCTCCCAGAGGCATGATTCCGCCTATA
>JAPKLY010000285.1:459182-481160 GCA_026898435.1 Prunella vulgaris | reverse complement strand
GATGATCCTTCTTGAAGGCATGATTATCCCGTCTTTATAGACGATGCCGCGATGCGCCTTCTAGAGGCATGATTCCGCCTATATAGGCGATGCGCCTTCTCGAAGCAATTATCCTTCTTGAAGGCATGACTATCCCATCTTTATAAGACGCCTTCTTGAAGTGATAATCCTTCTTGAAGGAGAATATACTATTCTTTATCAACATGCAGGTTGACAATACCCCGAAATATTTCAAATCATTCAACTCCAGATCAACAGTTGAATGGGGAGCAGGAAGGGAGCAAGCAGGAAGCAATGTTGATAAAGAGTGGTGGTACCAGCAATAGTGCCACATCTTTCCTCTGTTGCTTTGATTTTCTAGACGAATTTTTCTGAGCAACAGATGCAACAGCAGGAGCAACCGGGCCAGACGCAGGAGCCGGTGGTGCCGAGATTTGAGTTCCTTTCTTCTTCCCGTAACATCACCATTTTAGACGGCAGGGTCCATCTTGCGTTTGGTCAGTCCGGTACCAAGAGCCATTACTCTCTAATAGAAAGTACTGAGTTCTGGAGGAATGGCAACTGTAACGACTTGATCTACAACGAGAAAATAATAAATTACTAGGAGACAGGTAGATCAAAGACGACGAATAGGTATGAGAGCGCGAAACCATTGATACCTCAATACTATACTGGGGGGCAGACCCTGACACACAAAATCATCAAGAAGCAAAAAGTTTGAATTCATACTGATCACAAGCATCGAGCAAAGGAAGCTTTGGACAAATTGAGAAAGAGCAGTTAGTTGGTGGTCTGACTTAAGCAGGCAGCTCGAGGTCAAGATGCTCACGATGTGCGTTTTGAACCGATTATGAATGCTATAGACGGTGTTTTTTGAGAAGGTCGCAGTCTAATTGAAATCGGAAGTGGCTGCAGAGGGCCAGAATGTGCTCCAGATAGAGTCCCGACTCAACTGGTCGAGCATACTCTTTGTGCAGAGACAAAATGGCATTGTACGATGCTTGTACGTCCAGCACTAGAGAGAGTGAGGCCCCGAAAGACCACGCACAGAGGGACCAGAGTGTGCATCAGAGATGCTCGTCCAGAGGACGTCATGTACGATTCGGAGGGCAATAGAGTGGATGCACTCGGTAATACCGGGACTGCATTTCATGTCCACCTGAGGGATGCAGATACGCTCCTGAGGAAGAAGTGAACGCTTCCTGATGGCCCATTTCCACGCGAGCGTCTTATTTGTTTCGTGCCCAGAAAGAGGCGAAGCGAAGCGAATTAAAGACCCAGAGACGTTGATGATATATAACGATTAGACATAAATGGCATTTCATTAGAGTTCGTAAAAATAAGAACATCAAGAGCATCCTGATCGGAAGAACAAAAGGAAGCAAAACTGACGTCAACAACACTTCAGACACCAGGCAAACAATACAAAAATGATAATGCATTCACCAGCGGCAGGAGTAATCCATCCTTCAACCAGAGTGAATGATGACATCTCAGCTGGCTAAATCTCATCTATCAGTATGAAAGAAGCAGGGCTCAATACTACGACGGAAGCCACAAAGCAACCAAGCGAAAGCGCTCGCCAAGAAATCATACATTGAATATTCCAGCAAAACATGAAGGATCTCCAGAAAGTTCGAAAAGCTGCAAATGTATCTACTTGCAGGTACAAAGAAACACAAGAAGACAATGCTCACTCAACCCGCACAAATAGAACAACGAACGCAGGCATTCAAAATAACCCACGGGTATCTGGAAGGATTGCACGGTACTCTTTTTTCCCTACGACCGGTTTATCCACAAGGGTGGTTTACGGCTAGGTTTTTAATGAGGCCTGTAGCGTCCTTCTATGTATTCGTTACACGGTTATAGAATCCTGCGAAGCAACATCTGATGCATTTATGCACAAGTACAAGGAAATACAAGCACAAAGAAGCCAACAAAGCGGAAGACAGATCAATTCAAGCCCAATCCTTGCACTTGAGAAATCTTGCAAAGATCCAAATAGCCTGATGCTCGTTATCTATCCAACAATTCAAACAAACATCAGGCTAGGGGGCAACTGTTAATGAAATAATCGACATGCGTGCTTAAGGAAGTAATTAACCAAGTCCGGATTGACATGTCCAAGAGAATTGATCAAGCACGAAGAAAGAACCAGATCGAAGAATGCTCTGAGAAGTCACCAATTATTAACGAAGTAACTTGGTGACGAGTCAGCAGCTTCTAAGTGAAGCAGGTTGCTGATCAACAGCTTATGATGAAGCAGGCTGGTGACGATCCAGCAGCTTGTATTTTCTATATAATGTAACCGAATTCATTCGAATAAAATACAAAATTTTTACCCTAACGAAGTTCTGCTCTAACGACGAGCTTATATATACGACCTACCTGCTTACTCATAAAACCTCACATGATTGTCTATTTCAGCATATTGTTGGTGTAATCGTTGTTATTACCGCCACATAATCGCGTTTACGAAAATCACATCAACACCATCGTTGGTTTAAAATTATTGTAATTTTAAAAATTCAAATTTTTAATTTTTTTTCACTTAGTTAATTAAACACAATTTTTTAATTTTTTACTCTATTAAATAATTGTATCGTTATTTTTAGTTTTAATTTTTAGTTTTAATATAATGAGTTATGTTGGGAAAGCCATATTCAATATTTTTTTTAGTTTATGCGGGGACTCCATAACCCACAACTTTAGTAACCGTAAGTAATTTTAGTTTAAAAAATTTATAATTTTGACATATTATTAAAATCCTGTTTTATCCAAATATTTTGTTTTGTTTATTTTGTAAAACAGATGATGTCAAGGCATTTTAATTTTAATTTAATTAATAGAACAATATTTTGTATGTTAATGCTATATTTTAGGAAAATTTGAAAATAATTTTAGTTTAAAAAAATTATAATGTTGACATATTTTTAAAATTACACTTTTATGATTTTGACATATACAAAATTTTCTTTTGTTTTTATTTTAATATTCACAATTTTAAAATTAAAATTCAAGTATAATTGATATGATTTAAAAATTTTAAAAAAATTGTTAGGATAATTAAAAATATAACCGTAAATATTTTTACTTAAATTCTTAAATAATTTTTTAAGGTAAATTCGTTAAAAAAAATTATGTTATATATTATAGGCAAATTCGTAAATATTTTTTGGTTTAAAAAATTATAATTTAGACATATTTTTAAGATTTTATTTTTGACATGTTCAAAATTTCAATTGTTTTGTTTTGATTAAAATTTAATATGAACAGTTTTAAATTTTTTTAGGATAATTATAAAATATAACCGTAAATAATTTATGTAAATTCGTAAATAATTTTTTCGGTAAATTCGTAAATAATATTTTTTATGTTATTGCTATATTTTAGGTAAATTTTTGGGCAAATTTATTATAATATTGATACTTTCAGTTTGTATTGGAAAAATAAGGAGAAAAAGATATTAGTTATGAATATAGAGCCAGTCGGCATCTGAATTACCGACTGGCAGACTTTTACTAACACCCACGTGACCATGACTGATAACACCCTCAATTTTCATGCAAGCTGTTTGGATTCCTTTGGCTTCTAGACATCACACACAAATATGAGAAAGTGTGGTTTACTTATATTTTAGTTTGTATTAAAATTGTAATTTTTATTTTACGAAACATGTGTTGTAATCGAAAGTAAAAGCGTAAAGCTTATATAAAGAAAACAGGATTGTTAACCCAATTCGTCACAAAGTGACTACGTCTGGGGGTGACCAAGCCAGGAGATAGTAAACTATAATATGCCGTCAAAGTGTTTACAATAATAGAAGCGTATGAAATACAAGGGTGTCAGATACATTAAATAGAAGTACATAACCCTAACATCTAAGTTTGTGGGCCTAAAGCCCACTGGACTATAATCTAATATTATGTCCATTAATAATATAATATATTATACCAATATATTATAACACTTCCCCTTGGACATAATAACAATGACAAGGAAGAATACAGGAGTTACGCAGAGGAGTATTATAAATGATCTTGAGGATCCAATCATCATGATTGTTTAGTAATTGATACTCCCCATGAAGATAACAATCTTCCAAGTCGATGCATCCCGATTCCATGTACGTACTTTTCAAAAGTCGAAGTGTGAAGGAATTTAGTGAACAAATCAGCTAGATTGTCACTTGAGCGTACTTGTTTTATCGTGATCTCACCACTCTTCTGGAGTTCGTGAGGATAAAAGAATTTTGGGGAAATATGTTTCGTCAAGTTCCCTTTGACATAGTCATTGCTCATTTGTGCAATACATGCAGCATTATCTTCATAGATAATTGAGGGGCTTAAGTCAACAGAAGGGATACCACATGAATCGTGAATGTATTTTATCAGGGACTTTAACCAAACACATTCTCGTGCAGTTTCGTACAAAGCTATGATCTCTGAGTGGTTTGACGATGTGGTCACCAAAGTTTGTTTGACAGATTTCCATGAAATGGATGTACCACCACAGAGGAAAACATAACCCGTTTGCGATTTCACATTATGGGGATCAGATAGATAACTAGCATCAGCATAACCTATAAGTGTTTTATCTTGGTTTCTTTGATAGAAAAGACCAAGATCTTGTGAACCTTGAAGATATAGTAAAATATGTTTCACACCATTCCAATGTCTCCTCGTAGGGGAGGCACTGAATCTTGCAAGTAGATTTACTGCAAAGGCAATATCGGGCCTAGTGCAGTTTGCAAGATAGAGCAGTGCACCAATTGCACTTAGATAGGAAACTTCAGGTCCCAATAGCTCTTCAGTATCTTCTTTAGGTCTAAATGGGTTCTTTTCCAAATCAAGGGAATGGACAGCCATTGCAGTGCTTAAAGGATGAGATTTGTCAATATGGAATCTCTCCAACACTTTCTTTAGGTAAGCTGATTGGTGTATAAGTATTCCTTCAGGGAAATGCTCGATTTGCAGGTCGAGACAGAACTTGGTTTTACCCAAAGTTTTCATTTCAAATTCAGTTTTTAAGATTGAACTTGCTTCTTCAATCTCTTTCCTTGTTCCGATAATGTTTAGATCATCAACATACACCGAGATGATGCAAAAACCATTAAGGGATTTCTTAATGAAGACACAAGGAAAAGCCTCGTGATTTACGTATTCCTTCTTTAGGAGGAATTCTCTTAGTCGATTATACCACATACGACCTGACTATTTTAAGCCATATAACGAGCGTTGCAATTTAATGTTGAACATACTACGATGTTCGTTATTCCTCTTCTGGGAAATATTTAATCCATCAGGGATTTTCATATAGATACCAGAATCTAATGATCCGTATAAGTATGCGGTGACTACGTCCATCAACTGCATTTTTAATTTGATTTAACTGTCAGGGATATATGGCAGAACTTTGTAATATTCACAACAGGAGAATATGTTTGATCACATCAAACTCAATAATGGGTCACTGGAAAAACCCTTAAGCCACTAACCTCGCTTTGTATCTCACAATTTCATTGTTTTCATTTCGATTTCGTACAAATACCCACTTGTATCCAACATGGATAACATTTTTTGGGGTACGAACGATGGAACCGAAAACTTTTCTTTTATTCAGCGAGTCTAGCTCTGCCTTTATTGCAGCTTCCCATTTCACCCAATCGGAGCACTTCCGGCACTCGGATATAGTTTTGGGTTCAGGATCATGATCATTATTCGAAATGGTGAAGGCAATTAAGGCTGCAAATGTGTTGTCAACAACAGTTGTGTTTCTATTATAAGTTTCTCCCGTATTTATGAAGTTTGTTGAAACTTCAATGTTTACATCGACCAGATCCTCTTCATTTCCCATAGAGTATCGGTCTGATGATTCCGCATTCCTAGAGTCATTGTTTGCTTTTGCACGTGCATTTGACTCTGATTTTCGTCTTCAGGACGAATATCTTCAAGAGATTTTAGGGGTGACATAGTGTGTTTGCTAGCTTTACACATACACGAACTTGGTTCACTTATGTTAATGCTCTCTTTACGCTTCTGGCGCATGGGGGATTAACATTTGTCTTCAAAGGGAGTTGTACCCTTTGAGGCGCATTTACTGCAGGTATATATGCGACTTAGTCACACCTTTATGATCGGTGAATGCATCTGGCAGATTATTTGCTAAGTATTGCAAATTTATTATCTTTTGAACTTCAAGTTCAGTTTGATTTGTGCGTGGGTCTAAGAACTGAAGATCTTTTGTGTTCCAAGTAATTTCATGGCATTTATTAATTGTGGTATTTTTCTCTCCCTCTAATGCCGAAAATAGATCTTCATCGAATTTGCAGTCAGGGAAACGGGCTGTAAACTGATCCCCAGTTAAAGGCTCGAGGTATTTAAGTATGGTGGGAGATACATAACCGATGTAAATACCGAGTTTCCTTTGTGGGCCCATAGATGTTCGCTTAGGTGGTGGTATGGGAACATACATTTCACAACCGAATGTACGCAGATGGGAAATGTTAGGTTCATTTCCACGCACGAGTTGAATAGGGGAATATTCATTATATGTAGTTGGTCGGATTTGGATTAGTGATCATGCATGTAGAATAGCATGCCCCCAACATGAAACAGGTAAATTCGATTTTTGTAGTAGCGGTCTAGAGATTAATTTGAGACGTTTAATTAATGATTCGGCTAGACCGTTTTGAGTATGAACATGAGTGACCGAATGCTCCACTTTGATTTCCAGTGCCATGCAAAAATCATTGAATGCCTTAGAGGTGAATTCACCGGCATTATCCATACGAATGGATTTAATAGGATGATCTGGGAATTGAGATCTCAACAGAATAATCTGTGCAATAAGCTTTGCAAAAGCAATATTGCGGGTGGATAGCATGGTGACATAAGTCCACCAAGTGGAGGCATCTATTACGACCATAAAGTACTGGAATGGTCCAGATGCTTATCGGTCCACAAATATCTCATTGAATCCGCTCAAGGAATTTAGGAGATTCAGTTCTTACTTTACTACTAGAAGGACGAATTATTAGTTTACCCATTGTGCAAGCATCACATATGTATTCATTAACAGAAGGGATTATGTTGTGTGTTATGTTATGGCCAGATGAATTACATAGAATCCGACGCATCGTGGTTTGTCCGGGATGTCCTAACCGCTCATGTCATAGTTTGAAAGAATTTGGATCATTAAACTTTAGATTAAGGGCTATATGGAGATTTGAGGGTCTGATGTATGTGTTATTTCCAGACGATAAAGATGGAAGTTTTTCGATGATGTGTTTACGACAATTTAAATAGTGAGTCATTAACAGATATTTACTATTATCATCAGTATTCGTCTCAATATGATAGCCATTCTCTCGAATGTCTTTAAAACTGAGGAGGGTACGCTTTGATTGTGGAAATAATAAAGTATTTTCGATTATTAATTCGGTACCCATAGGGAGGATTATCGAGGCTCTTCCGGAGCCAACGATTTGTATGTCGTCATCGGAAATAGTAGTGACACTTCATTTCTTTTCAGTTAATGTTTGAAAAAATTGTCTATCTTTCAAGATAGTATGTGTAGTAGCACTATCTACTAAGCACAAAACATTAATCTCCATGAGCACACAGTTGTATGTTTAGATATGAGGAATGCTAAGGAGAGCCAAGATTACAGACCCTGATTGATCAGCCGCACAAGGGGTCACTTAGGTCCTACTAATATCAAGAACGTATTAAATTTTTTGTAGACAATAGTAATATGTTCACCCAAGAGGTCATCCTTGTCTATGACAAAGCCTGCTTCAGGCAGGTCGATGTGGTGTGTTTCACCGTGAGGAGCCTTCCCCTTTTTATCTTTTAGCATATGTTGATATAGCTCCACTAGATGTTTTGCAGTTCGACACTCGCGAGACCAATGGTCGTCGCATCCACACTTGTGACAGAGTTGCTTCTTCTGTGCACTTGAGCTTGATGGTTTATCTTGAGGTGCATTCTTATCAGTTGCACTATGTTGTGCATTGTTGCGACCTCGACCTCGTCCCCTACCACGGCCTCGACCCCGGGTCGATCTGTGGCCCCCACTCACCTCATTTTCTTTTCCACGTTTACGGCCTCTAGAGTTCCTCCGAGTAGCATGTGCTTCAGGCACAGTTTGTGAGCCAACCGGTCTAGTATTGTGATTTTTCATCAACAATTGGTTATGCTTTTTTGCGACTAAAAGTGCAGAAATGAGCTCGGAGTGTGATTGATACTCTTTAGCCCTGTACTGCTGCTGGAGTAAAAGATTGCTAGCATGGAAAGTGGAAAGAGTTTTTTCGATTAACTGTTCATCAGTTATTGTTTCTTTGCACAGTTTAAGCTGAGAAACAATGCGATGTAGGGCAGAGTTGTACTCTGTTACAAATTTGAAGTCTTGGAAATGAAGTGTTATCCATTCATATCTGGCTTCGGGGAGGATCACATCGTGTTGTTTTTAGAATCTATCCTGGAGGGATTTCCACAATATCGATGAATCTTTTTCAGTGAGGTATTCGTTCTTAAGATCTTTGTGAAGATGATGTCTTAAGAAGATTAGAGCTTGTGCCTTTTGGGCAGGAGTGGATCTCCACCCTTGTGTGGTGGTGTCAGATAAGTCTTTTGAAGCTAGATGAATTTCAACGTCTAGAGCCCATGTCAAATAGTTATGGCAATCAAATGCCAATTCATTGAATTCACATTTAGTGATGTTTGACATGTTATTGCTACAAAGAAAAGAATTAATAAATGTAGATTTATTATTGTTTTGTAGCAATTAAATAATTAGGGCTCAAGATAAAATGCTAAGACAAAATTAATAATGATAGGGGGTATTTTAAAAAAACAATTGGGTGTATGACATGTATGAGACATTTATTAATGGGACTTCGGACCCAAAAATAATTATTGAATAAGGCCTAAAAAATTTGATGATTTGGGCTTAATAATACCATTATGAATTTTATTAATGGGACTTTGGGCCAAAAAATAATTGTTAGGATCCAAATTAATTAGGATCAACTAAATAAAATGCCCAATCAATTTAAAAAAAATGACCCAAGTTATTTTTTTTTATTATTAATAAAAAGGGCTCGGCCCATTTAGGAAAACAGGCCCAAATTCGGAATTAAAGGCCAAAACCAAAAAAGGCCAAATTGACTAAAAGAATAGCTCAAACGATTTTGCATCAACCCAAAACATAAAAGGGCCCATTTACAATTTGGGGCTTAGGAGTTGGTCAACCCATTATTCAGACTACATTTGAGACATCAGGTTGTGGCGGAGTTATCGCCATGAAAAATGGAGGGACGTTTAATCGGCCGCCGTTCAGCGCGCCATCGCCGTTTAATCGGCCGTCGCCGCCGCCCACACACAGCTGTCGCGGGTGTACGGAAGAATGGTGCGCACAGGGGACGCCACTACAGGTGCGTCGATGCCGTCGCGTAGCCACCGCCGGTCATACGGCTGCGCACCGTCGTGGTTCGCACAGTTCGCACAGCAGGGCGCAGATCGTCTCCGGTGGAGATCGCGCCGCGGCCATCGCACGCAGGGGCCCGTCGCGTGAGTCCACTTCAGGGGACATCAGACGGTAGGTATCGATTTTTGTCGATTTGATTTGGGTTTTTCAGATAATCGATTGATTTGATTTCGAAACAAAAATCACGATTGGTTTTAAAAAAAAAAAAACTTTCAGAAATTCAGGAAAAAGAATTCGGTTTTGGGGATTTTGATTGAAGACAATCAATTTGTGTAGGATATTGTTATGCAGATACAATTCAATCGTGTAAATAAAACAGACATACCAAAACACATGTTATTACTATTTTGCAGAATAGTGTGAGCATATGATTCATATAATGATACCTCAAAACATCATACGGAATCATGATCATATTTAACAAAATAGAATATGCGTAATATATTTTCAGCATATTTTATTATCAACATAATTACAAGACAACATGCATATATGCAAAGTAAAACATGTGAGCATATATATGAACAACATATTCGTAAGATCAACAGTTTAATCCAAGAACAACATATTCATGAACAACATATAAAACATATTATTTCATAAATAATCGAAAACATATCATAATCATGTCAAAATCAGATTGATAAATTCGTAATAATCAACATCAAAAATAGATTAATTATTCGTACATATTTGCAAACATATTGGACATGAATATATTTTGCAGATTTTCTAAACATAATCATATAATCTGCAGCAGAAAACCTATGCATGGATTTCTATTTTTCAGATTAAAATTAAAGCAGAAACTTACTGTTTCAGCAGCAAAATTAAAATTAATCCCGATTGATTTGATCCAGAAAACAGCTTGAGCAATCCTCTCATGAATCCTTTCCTCGTAGAGACTCGTGCTGATAACGTGTTGTAATCAAAAGTAAAAGCGTAAAGCGTATATAAAGAACACATGATTGTTAACACAGTTCGTCACAAAGTGACTACGTCTGGGGGCGACCAAGCCAGGAGATAGTAAAGTATAATCTGCCGTCAAAGTGTTTACAATAATAGAAGTGTATGAAATACAAGGGTGTAAGATACATTAAATAGAAGTACCTAACCCTAACATCTAAGTCTGTGGGTCTAAAGCTCACTGGACTATAATCTAATATTATGTCCATTAATAATATAATATAATATATTATACCAATATATTATAACAACATGCACTAAAATTACAATTTTTTTAACTACATTCATGAATAAATTTATTAGATAATGTATAAATTTAACTACATTCATGAATAATACTAATCCCTCTCTCTCTCTCTCTATATATATATATATATATTACACAAATACAATAGTGACTTTCTCCGCAACTTCCGGCCAAAATATACAATAATAAAATATTACTACCATTTCTCCATCCTTGTTAATTTGTAACATATTACTCTAACATTTGCATCTCTTCTAATATTTAAATTTTTTTTAAAATTTTTAATTCACATTCATATTCAGTATATAAAATAAAATAAAATCTATAATATGAATTATATTTTTTAAAAATATTTATTTATTAATTTTGATATATAGTTGAGTACTTGAATTTAAGAAAAACAATATTAGTATTTTCAATAACATTTCTAAAATTTTAACATTTTGTTAGTTTAAAAAAATTCAAATATTTATAATTAATTAAATAATTGTGAGATATTTACATATATATTGCCTCACATAAATCGTATATCAATAATTTTTTTTAAAATAACAAATAATAATTAATTAAAGAACAAATAAATTTAATTTAAATTTATAACATATTTTATTTTTAAATTAAAATATTATTAATGTCTAATCGTGCGAGAATAACTAATAATAATAATAATAATAATAATAATAATTATTATTATTATTATACAATAGGACCGAAGAGAGCAAGTCTCTTGTGCTTTATTATTATTATTATTATTATTATTATTATTATTATTATTATTATTAATAGTAGTATTATTAATGAATGTAGTTAAATTTATACATGCGTCAAATAAAATTTATCCACTATCTTACAAAGCTAGAAGTAACAAACTAGTGCATGTTTTCTAAAAAAAAAATTGTAACTTTAGTGCATGTTTCGTAAAAATAAAAATTGTAATTTTAATACAAATTAAAATATAAGTTAACCATACTTTCTCATATTTATGTGTGATGTCAAGTAGTCAAAGGAATCCAAGGCAGCTTGCATGAAAATTGAAGGTGTTATCGGCCTTGGTCACGTGGGCGTAAGAGAAAATCCCTATATTTATAACAACTGACTTTTTCTCTCTATTTTTCCAATACAAACTGAAAGTATAAATATTTTGATAAATTTGCCTAAATTTTTGTTTAATTTAAATTTTTTTTTGAGATATTATCAAATTTTAATTTTAATTTTGACAAATTCAAATATTTTGTTTTGCTTTAAATTTAACACTCTTAAAGTTGAAATAGTTGCGTAATTAATTTTGTTTTAAAAGAAATATAATTTTGATATATTTTTAAAATTATAATTTTAATTTGACTTATTCTAATATTTTGTTTTGGTTTAACTTTAATATGAACGATTTAAAAAATTTGTAAATAATTTTGGTTCCAGAAAAGTTATAATTTTGACAGATTTTAAAACTTCAATTTTAATTTTGATATATTCAAATGCTTTGTTTGTTATATATATATATAATTAAAGGTTAATCACAAATTAATTTAGAAGAAGAATACAGAGATTTGTGTTACCTTTAACGAAAAATCAAAGGATCATTAAAAATTGAATTGGGAGAGATGTGAATGAAGCGACAAGGGAGAATGATAACAAAAAATAGTTTAGAGGTCAATCCATAAATGTGATAATATAGGAACATTTTGAAGGATTATGCTTTAGAAAAATATTGTAAATTCAGTCAATCCTCTTTTGCTAAAATTTGGGATGTACGAAAATAAATGAAGTAATTTTTTTCTGCAAAAGAAGCATACACAAAAGTTTCCATGACCTAAGTAGACATGTGATCACTGCCTTCCATTGATTCGCGTGCCAAACCAAATTTTGATATATTTTTATAATTTTTTATTTTTATAAATTTGAAATATCACAAATTAAGTCAGAAGAAGAATACAAAGATTTGGGTTACCTTTAATGGAAGAATCAAATGATCTTTGAAATTTGGATGGGAGAGATGTGAATGAGGCAGCGCAAGGAAAAATAGTAATTAGTTATGGTGATAGAACGGTGGATGATGTTGTAGGCAATTAAAATTAATTGCCAAAATAAAAAAATAACATGTAGAAATTACATGAATAATTTATTATGGGGAATTTTAATAAATCTAATTCCTAATTAATAAATTCAATTGGGCCTTAAAAGTCTAATTAATCAAAATGGCCTCAAAAGCCTAATAAATTGAATTGGGCCTCAAAAGCCTAATAAATTCAATTGGGCCTCTAAAGTCCAATTAATTCTTGTAGATTTATTAAAGTATTCAAGCACAATCTTTAAAGAGCCCAAGAAATCAAATCTTCACAAATATCCTTGAAGATTATCAAATCTGAGATATTTTGGGAATATTCCCAAATCATATCTTCCGGCCCATAAAATTTGGCCTGCAAATCTAGAATTCTACACCTATAAATAGGGTCTCATTCTAGTAATTTTCATTCACAACAAGGAGTCAAGAAGATAAGAGCTTAGAGAGAAGCATCAAGATCCAAGACTTCGGGCATCCTCGAAAATTCGAAGGTGTTCTTCGGGCATCCTTGAAGATTCAAAGGCGTTCTTCGGGCATCTTTGAAGATTCAAAGGCGTTCTTTGCAGCTTCAAGATTGTTCTTCGAGTTCTTCATCAACAAGGCGTTTTGATCCGAAATCACGGGGCGAAGCCTCCGGTCGACGTTCTTTATCAACATCGGCGTTCGGTTAGAGAAATACGGCATGAAGCCCCTCTAATCAACATTCAACAACAAGTCCTCAACGGCAATCAACACCGCTCATCTACAATGACACCAATGTAGAGAGTCCAAAGGTGAATACTCAACAAAGTCCTTCCCATAAGTCAATATTAATTTGAAATAAGGCTTAACACCCTCAAATTAATATCAACTTCAACATCAAATTCCGGACTCAACTCTGACAAATCAACAAAGTCCTTTCATAAGGCAACGTTAATTCAAAACAAGGCTTAATGCCCTCGAATTAACGTCTAACCCCAAAGTCAACTCCGGAATCAACTCCGACAAATCAACAAAGTCCTTTCATAAGGCAACATTAATTCGAAACAATGCTCAACACCCTCGAATTAACGTCCAACCCCAAAGTCAACTCCGGACTCAACTCCGACAAATCAACAAAGTCCTTTCATAAGGCAACGCTAATTCAAAAAGAGAGAAAAGAGAGTTAACGGTTTTTAACGTAACTGCATAATTGATAGGATTTCATTATTTCAAAATAAAGAATGGTGGAGATAGCCCCGTAGGATTAAATATAATCGTGCGATAGAATTTTAAGAATTCAAAATAGTGAAATGTGGAGGTATCCACGTAGGATAGACTAAAACTGCTGAATATAGGAGATTAAGATACTAGTTTCATGCCCGTGCAATGCACGGGGCTTGCTTTAATTTTTTTTAATAATTATTTCAATGAACCCAACATCTATATCATGCAATCTTAATTATTCACATTGATCAATTTTTTTTATCTCCAACGTTAGTTTTATAGAATGGTTTCAAAGCCCTGCAACATAAATCTATATAATATAGTAATTTTATAAGTGTGTAACAAATATCATTAGTGGCAAACCATATATAAATTTTTCAGTAAAAAAATATGCATCGTTGATCTTAGTCGCATGTTATACTCATTATCGACTTTGAAATCTGACATCTCTCTCATCGTTTCTTTGAAAGAGAACATGCGTTTTTTTGTCGTATTATTTGAAAACAGTGTGCTTCGTGGAAGATGTTAAGCTCATACTCCAAACTTCATCTATATCCAAAAAAATTGCTAAATGAAAACTTAATTACTATTTTCTCATGTTTTGTATAACTAGTTAGTGTACACGTGCTTCACACGTTATTGATAATTATTTGCTAAAATTATTTTGACTGCTTATAATCAAATACCATAACTTAATTCAAAATTTTATAAAATAGACCACATGTGTGGTAAAACTTCAAATTTTAATGAAAAATCAACAAATCAATCAATAGATAATTTTAATTTCATGAAATATAACAATTAGCACTTTATCCTCATCATGGTTTAGGTAAAACATTTCACGATAACAAATTCATCATCCAAAAAAAGCCTCAGACAATAAAAAAGTGGAATAAATGTGAATTTTACTATGTTCTATTCTTTATAACTACTTAATTATCATGGTTCCTCCACCATAGAGCTATGAGACATACCTTGAATTCAGCTGTGTATTCGAAGTAATCATTTCTAACCATCGGGAACATAGGACTGTCAATAAAAAATAAAAAATGCAACACTCTTCTTACCTTGAGGAGCTAATAAATGTAAAAATGTATGTCACAATCCATTATGTAGGTTACAGAACTTTGAAATCTATATTTTTCATAAACACAAATATCAAGCCGTGAGTTATCGAGTACTGATATCTGAAAATGTCTAAGAGTTTAACAATATTTAAGTCCCAACGTAGGTTTTGCAGTATTTTTTATCTCTCTTTATTTGCGAATGACCATAGAGGATAATGTTGGTCCCAAAGGCAGGTTTTAAGGGAAAAACACTTAACCAAGTCTAGAAGTGGCGGGGGGGGGGGGGAGGGTGTTGAATAGACTTGGTAGTATTTAAAAACTTTTCAATTTTTGGCCTATTTCAAAATCAGCAGACTTCCTAGGAGGTCGTCTGGTTTTATAAAACGGTGCACTGGTAAAATTTAAAGTGCGGAAACATTTTAATTGAAAATCCCTTTTTGAAGTGATTTTGCACAAATAATTAAAGGCAAAAAGGAAAAAGACAAAGACAAAGACACATAATTTATAGTGGTTCGGATATAAATATCATAATCCACTCTCCACAATTCAACTTGAATTGTGGGTCTCTCCACTAGCTTCCTTCCTTCCTTCCTCAATTCCATAGATAGTACTACTCTCTTAAAAAATGTTAGTGCTTAGGTTGCAACTAACTTGATTAGCTTCTTCAAAGCTTACAAATGATTTACTTGTGTGAGTGAGTTTGTGAGTATAGTGATTATTTTGGCAGCGTTTCTACTAAGTTATCGCATGAGAATTGTATTTCATTTTCTTCACTGGTACTCCCTTATATAGAGTTTGATTAACTTGCCATTGGAGTTGACTAGAAATCAAATCCCTATATTATCGGATTCAAACAATCAGAATGATATTCATCCTCTTCTTGATTCCCGAAAATCCTCAGATCTTGGTCTTCCAATCAATCAAGTTTGTCCTCTTGATTGATTGCCTCTAATCCAGAAATCTTCTTGTCGTTGCTGATTTGTCCCTTGATTGGATTCATTCCTTCTTGGACACGTTTCAGTGCAAGACATCTCCAGCTGATCTGCCTCTTCAGCTGGTATACCAGACCTTGTCTGGTATAGCACACCTCAGTTGATGTTGTAGGCCTCATTTGATATCTAAGTTCTCAGCTTGTCTCAAAAGACTACTTCTAGTCAAACTTGACCTCGTCTGGTGTCTCGGATCTCATTTGGTGTCAAGGACCTCAGCTGGTCTTGGTCCTTGTCTTGACTGCAACTGGCTCTTCAGCTGGTCTTCAACCTTAGCTGGTTTCTTTCTCTTTAGTTAATCTTCTTGAGGTTTCATGTTTGCCTATTTCGTGTATGCTTCACGCAAGTGTACGTGGACGTAGTAGCTTAGGCAAGTTGACCGAGTAATAAAATATCGAACACAGTGAAACGATGCGATGTAGAGTAAGTTGTGTTGTTTACAAAAGTAATAGCTAGGAAAACAAGAAAGGTTCTTGAGTTCTATCTACTCTTCAAGCAAGAAATAGTAAAATTTAACTATCACCTTTTAGAAAGATGAGCAAATGTTAGATGGGTGTGCATTGGAGTACTCCTACTATAGTTCACCTAGTATCCTATCCATCTTAGCATGCATAAGGTCTCTTGGTGTCTTCATCAAGCTAAGAGGCTCTATAAAGTGTCTAGATCTCTCTACAACACTCAATACTCCATTTGAGAGGTCATAGCTTCTAAGCAATTCTCATTGACATAAAAGCATTAATACAAACACTTGGTGTGCACAAAATTCAATTAAGAACTTCCATGAATTAACTCAATTTTCATATGTTGCTAACTCACATAGGCTCAAAACATCCAAGTGATTACACCAAGCATTCAAACAAATCACCAAATTAGAGAATTAATCCAACAAAATCACTCATTCATGCATAGGATTAATAGAACACTAAACTACACCATAGTATTCATACACCAATGCAACAAGGGATTAGCCCATGGCTAATTGGGATTGCAAATCAATAATTAACAAGCTAACTATCATCATTATCACTAAAACAAGAGAATTAAATGGAAACTTACCAAATGTAGATGAATTGGAAATACAATAAACAAACCTTCAAATGCTATCTTGTGATCCAAAACTCCAAATGCAAAAATGAACCGTAGAAATGTAGCTAATGACGAGACTAATCTAATGGAATAAACGGATCAACGATCTAATTGTTAGATTACAAGAATTTGTAGAGAGAAGTATGAAGATTATCTAAAATCCCACTAAGTAACTACCTAATCTCTCTCTAAAACTATGTAATGAACTAAGACTAATTGGGGATGCTTGAAAATCTGATCCTTGGAGTATTTATAGTGCCCACAATGCTTAGACCAAAGTGCCCCTCATTAAACGCGCAAAAGGACGAAGATGCCCTTAATTTTGTGTTGCCCGAAATGAGTAAATCAGTGTATGGGGGGAATACACTAATGTCAGATTTTCCGAATTCTTCAGAAAATGCTCTTACAGACTCAGTCAGGAAGATCCTGATAGTACTGCACTGAATTGATGGTCTGTAGGGGCAACAGGGACAGATCAGTCAGGAGTCAGATAGGCTGAGTTTTACTAAAGTGCTCTCGGAAGCTCAGTAGAGATAACGAACCTACTGACCGCTCTGAAGCTAGTCAGTTGGACAGCTATCTCAGTAAGCTAGAGTGCGTGCGGAATGTGAGCCCTTAAGCTCATTTTAGTTTCTGAAAACAGTTTCTCTGACTTGCTTAGAAAAGGTGGTTAAGGCTGGTGAACAAGATTAAGAGTCAGGAGAATTGGTTCCTCCTGATTTTTTAAACTTATGCTGAATGCTCAGTTTATAATGAATGACAGTATGATCCTGAACAATAATGTAAATCAGCACACAAGGGGTTTTTTAACGTGGTTCAGAGATAACCAACTCCTACGTTCACGACCTGATTTAACAGGAAGTGATCCTCTTCCACTGAGGATCAGAACTTGTTTTTAACGTGCTAAGGTGCACGAATAGCTTCCTTCCTCTCTTAGGAACTTAGCCCCTGGGTGGTTTTACAAGTCCCAATCCTTCTAACCAACCTTCTGATGAGGGTCATGATTGCATCTTTTTGCATCCATTTCTAAATGGTTTTGATGTGCTTATGTTCATATTGGACCCTAATATGGTATAAATTGTGCTATTGACCCTTTGTTGGCAAGAAACTGTGTTTTATAGGTGAAAACGTGCAAAAATGAGGAATTCCCGACTATAGGAGGTTAAAGGATGGAATTCGAGCTCATGGAGATGTTTCTTAAAGGATGGAATCCGAGCCCTAGGAAGATCGGACGAGTTGTGTGATAAAAAATGCAAAATTAAAAAATCGGACGTCGAGTTTGTACTATGGTCGAGCGCACTCAAGCTCATGGTCGATTCAAACCCCTTCTACGGTCGAGCAGAATGGCCCTGTACGATGTAGCTTCCCAGCCGCTCGACCAGAAGAACGAATCCACTCGACCAAGCCCATCCGAGCGCACCTTGGCTTGTATCCGAGCGCAGGTCCGGTTCAGCCCAATTTTGAGGGCAATTTCGTCCTTTCACGCTTTTAATGAGGGATATAATGGTCTAAGCATGAGGGGTACTATAAATACTTGAGGCATTAGATTTCCAATGACATCACCATTCACTTTAGTTCATTTCTTAGATTCTTCTTAGATTAGAGAAGTTAATGGAGGTTACCAAATGGGTTTATTAAATTTTGCAACTTTTAATCTTTGATTACTTTTGATCC
The DNA here is from genome assembly GCA_026898435.1 of Prunella vulgaris. Classification (NCBI taxonomy): domain Eukaryota; kingdom Viridiplantae; phylum Streptophyta; class Magnoliopsida; order Lamiales; family Lamiaceae; genus Prunella; species Prunella vulgaris. The sequence continues at coordinate 462,395 of JAPKLY010000285.1, read as the reverse complement.
GTCCATTAGATTTTTGATCCGTTTGTTCCTGCATTCCTATCTCGACTGAAGCTACGTTTTACGGTTCAATTTCAATTTTTGCATTCCGGATGAAGAGTTAGCATTGGGAGGTTTGTAGCTAGTTTTCCAATTCCATTTCAATTGGTAAGTTTTCATTGATTTCTTTTGTAATAGAGATTAAATATGATGTTTAGGATGTTAATTGTTGATTTCCATCTCAAATTAGCCATGAACTAATTTCCTTATGCATTGGTGTAAGATTTCTATGGTGTAGTTTGGAGAATTGTAAATCCTATGATTGCTATGAGATATATGATGATGAATTCTCTTAATTGTTGATATGAATGAATGCTTTGTATGCTTAATTGAATGTTTTGCCCATTAGGGAATTTGCAATACATGAGAATTGAGCTTTTTCATTAATGATCTTGATTAAAGGTTATGCATGCTAAGTGTTTGATGAAATGCCTTAGGACAATGAGAATTGCCTAAGTGTATAGTCACCCAATTAGAGTGTTAAAGTGTCCTTAGGGAGACCTCGGCACCTTGATAAGGCATTGACTAATTGATTATCATATTGATTTTGCATGATTAGGAGAAACAAGACCCAAATGAACCACAGGATGACCACACCAATGCATGTTCTCACATACTTGCTCACTTTTGCAAAAAGGTGATGGATAGCTTTATTTGTTTTTCTTTGCAAGAAGATAGTTGATAATCAACCGACCATTTATTGTTTTCTTAGGATAAGCTTCTTAAACAACAATCATACTTTGCAAACCCTGTTTCCCTGAGTTCGATATTTAAACTTGGTCAACTTGCCGATTATACAATGACCACGTTCACTTGCTTGTGAGCTACTCAATTTTGGCAAACAAGTTTTTGGCACCGTTGCCGGGGAGATGGCTATTTGTTTAGTTTGCTTGTTGTTTTTGTTTTGGGATTGTTGATTGATAGTTGCTTTTCATAGGTACATGCAAACGAGGAGTCGAGGGGGAGACTTATTACCCTTTGATTCGGATCTTGAAGGAAGCCTACGAAGGAGAAGAAGAGAAGCTCGAGTTATTCAAGCTAATATAGAGAATAACGTGAATGAAGCTAGAGATGAAGTTAGAGATGAAGAGCCAATGAGACAACAAGTGCATCATGATGATGAGCACTTGGCTCAAAGAGAAGTTCGTCAACCTCAACCACAAAACATACCACATCCTAATCTACCATACCAACCATACCCACCACAAAACCAAAAATTACATCACCACTATCAACCCCACTTTCCAAATTATCCTATAAACCAACCTTATTACCCACCACCACCTCATAACTATCCATACTACCCATATCCACCACCACCACAAAATCTTAGACCACAAATTGTCCATCCACCTCAAAACCATAACAATGAACCATTTCTTAGAGATTATTTTGAGCCAAGGGTGAATGATTTCTATGATGGAGTTGAAAGACCACCTATTGATGCCGAGAAGTTTGAGTTGAGTACCAATCTTTTGAAGATGTTGAAAGAGTCACCTTTTGAAGGATCAAGCGACAAAGAGGATCCGAATGCCCATCTTGGCAATTTCATGGAAATTTGCGATACTATCAAGTACAAGGGCATGTCGAATAATGAAAAGAAACTTTGTTTCTTTACCTTTACCTTGAAGAGGCGTGCTAAGACGTGGATTCAATCTATGAACCCCAAGGGTGCGACGTGGGAGGAATTGAGTTTGCAATTCTTGAAGAAGTTCTACCCTCCATCGAAGATGCTCAAGGCAAGGGAAGAAATCAAGAATTTTCGTCAAAAGGTTAGAGAGACAATTTTTAGTGCTTGGGAAAGGTATCAAGGCTTATTCTTGGCATGTCCACAACATGGTTTAAGAGAGGAGATATACACTTGACATTCACGATAGCCCTTAATGAAGTGGATAAGAATCATTTGAACTCATGTGCCGGAGGATCGGTTTGGACAAGAACGGTGCGTCAAGTTAATGAGATCATTGAAAACATTGCAACCAATAATGCGTTTCAAAGAGAAGCAAACGTTGAAATGGGCAACCGAGTGTCTTTGCTTGAGAAAAACATGAAGAATATGATGCTTATGATGTATGGCGGACAAAGCCAAGCCCCTACTCCAATGCAAGTCAATGTTGTGGAAAGTGTGCCCTCTCATATGCCTTCAAGCCAAGAGGAGGTGAGTTATATGTGAAGACCCCAATATAATAACTCATTTCCCAATAATCCGAGGCCCTACATTGCTCCACCTTTCCGCCAACAAGGAGGCCCGTATCCTAACAATCAAGGCAATCATTACAACCCAAATCAGAGGCACGAGAACTTTTCCTATTCAAATCGTAAGGGAGCAATACAATTACCTCCAGGGGTTGATCCGGCATCGAAGCCACCAAACAATGAAGGAAGGGGAAGCACGGATGACACTTTGGCACTAATTTTGAAGAAGATGGAGGAAATGAGAGTGGATAATGAAAGAAGACATGAGGAGACTGTTTGCCAAAATCGTGTATGATTTCCACGCAAGTGTACGTGGTCGTTGTTGTTGTGGCAAGTTAACAAGGTTAAATATCGAACACAGAGAAACGATGCGATATCAAACAAGTATTGAATGTCTACAAAGGTGGATAGCTAGGAAAGCAAGAAAAGATCATGTTTTCTATTTACTAAATCAAACAACAAATAGTAAATCTAACTATCATCTCTAGGAAGTAAGCAAGTGTGGAGTGTACATGGAAGTAATCCTACTATAGTTCCTCTAGTATCCTATTCATCCTAGCGTGCAAAAGGTCTCTTAGCGTCTTAGTCAAGCCAACTAGTGTCTAGATCTCTCTAACAACACAAGCTAAGGGCTTTATTGGATGTCTAGATCTCTCTATAATTCCAATACTCTAATTAAGAGGTCTAGGCTAATATGCAATTCTCATTGGTCATACAAGACAAATATCAAACACTTAGTATGCATATAGTTCTTAGAGCTCAATTCTCATATCATAGCTAACCATATAGGCTAATTCAATCCAATTATACATACATAACATTCATACAAATCATTAATAAGAGAATTAATCCATCAAGATTGTCACGCCCTAAAATTTCTATACATTTACAAATCAGCGGAAGTCTCACTTTTAATTAATTATTTAATAGAAATATTCTTTAGAACGTGCACCCATTTTCTACTAAGTAAAATTCTTTTCT
>JAPKLY010000285.1:368431-441172 GCA_026898435.1 Prunella vulgaris | reverse complement strand
GGGGGGCAGGAGGACAGTGAAGATGGTGAAGATTGGTGCACTCCAATTCAAAAATATTTAATAGACGGAACAACCCTCATGGACACCTGGGAATCTAGCCGGCTAGTAAAGCAAGCTGCCAGATATACACTGCTGGATGGCCAACTCTACAAACGTGGATTCTCTCTACCACTGCTCAAGTGCCTAACCAAAAAATAGGGGTCCGAATAGTTAGAAGAAATCCACGAAGGAATTTGTGGGAGTCACGCTGGGGGGCAAGCTTTGGCATACAAGACGATCAGGCAGGGGTACTATTGGCTCACTCTTCGCAAGGATGCCATCAGCTTCGCACGAAGGTGCCGAAAGTGTCAACTTTTTGCACATAACATTCACTCCCCAGCCAACCAACTGATGTCGATTTTCAGCCCATGGCCTTTCACAAAATGGGGTATCGAATTGATAGGTCCATTTCCACCTGGTAGAGGCGGTGGGAAGTTTGTTGTCATAGCAGTAGACTACTACACTAAGTGGGCTGAGGCCGAAGCTCTCACAACAATAACACAGGAGAGGATGATCGGCTTCATATGGAAGAGCCTAATCTGCCGATTCGGACTTCCGCAGTCTATCATCACAGACAATGGAAGGCAGTTCGACGGTCAAAAGTTGAGAGACTTTTGATGTTCGTGGAACATCAAGAAATACTACTCAACTCCGTACCATCCACAGTCGAACGGCCAGGTCGAGGCGGTGAACAAAATCCTGAAACACATATTGAAGCTCCGCCTTGAGGAGAAGAAAGGGGGCTGGGCAGACGAACTCCCGGAGGTCCTGTGGTCTTACAGAACTTCCTATAGAGCCAGCACCGGAGAGACCCCATTTGCCCTAGCCTTCGGGACTGAAGCCGTAGTCCCAGTCGAAGTTCAGAACAAGACTTGGAAGGTGGTAGGATATGATGACGAAAAGAATGATGAAACCTTGGCAGTAGAGAAAGATCTGATCGAAGAGACCAGAGCTTCGTCAGAAATAAAGAACGCCACCTACAAGCGCAGAGTAGAAAAATACTACAACTCCCAGGTCCGCGACCGGAAGTTTAAAGTTGGGGACCTGGTGCTGAAAAAGAAATCGATGGCCCCACCAGGTGTGTTCGGGTCAAACTGGGAAGGACCGTTCCGGGTTACCGCGGCCTGGCCAAATGGCACTTATGATCTCGAAGACGCAGAAGGCAACGCCTCGTCATACACCTGGAGTACGGCCCACCTGAAAAAGTTCTACCAATAGACAAGAATCCTTTAATAGACTAGTTGAAGGTTCGCATAAAAAATGTTGATAGCAACCGGTGTAAATTACGTTGCTATAAAAAGTTAGAAAATTTGTGAACTCAGAAAATTTACCAAGTGTTTGGACCTGCGTAGCCCGTCAACTATGCGAGCTACCACAGGTCGCCCACTACCCAAAGAAGCTCGCCAGCCCCAGCTCGCCCAAATACTTAAAAACCTATAATGCGCAATGACCAAGGTCCCAAACGTTGTAATTAGAAAGCTCGAAGGCAAAGGCCAAAGCGCCCCAGGTCGCAAAGGTATCCTTCTTAAAGGGTGGCCAAACACCTACTGCCACAAGTTAGAAAAATTCACGAAAAAGACGAAAAACATCTAAGGCAAGGTTCATGAAACCCAATCACCCAACGTGAATTAAACGAAGTACAACTCGCTGCCCTAAGTGGTTTAAGACGAGAGACTCACTGCCCTAAGTGGTTTAAAATGAGCAATTCACGGCCTTAAGTGGTGTAAGACGAAGAATACGTACTCTTAAAATAGAGGTACAATTCGTGGTCGTAAGTGACGTAAAACGAATGATTCGCTTCTCAAAGTAGAGTAAGACGAACAGTTATGTACCAGAAGAATAAATAAAAATGAGCTATTTAAAATTGCAACGTAAGGCGCAAAAACATAAGTAAACAGAGTTGGACAAAAACTGATCTTCATTCAAAAATACTTATGAAATTTTCAAGCCAAAAAGATACTTGAAAAATTCCTAAGTATAAGTAGTGGTGCTAGCCACAAAGGCCGACTAGCTAGCCATCTTTGAACTACAAAAAGCTCCTTCTGGGCGAGCTGCACGTGCCCGGCGAGCTACATCTACTTAAACAAAAAATCAGAAACTACAAAACGAAGCTCCTTCTGGGCAAGCTCCGTAACCCGGTGACCTACCACAACTTGAAAAATAAAAGCTAAACTAAAAAAGCGGGGAAAAAGCTCAAGTCCCCGGAGCTGCGGGGGCATCTGAGGGAACCTCGGTGGAGTGGGCCACTCTGGCCAGTCGGGAGGGCGAGCTCGACCTCCGAAGTAATGTTCCTAGTGAGCCCACTGGTGTCGAGCTCGCTGATGTTGAGCATCGTATCCCCGAGGGCCTCCTGCATTTGCTCCATAGTGGGCGGGGTCCGACCCTCGCCCTCAGCATCTCCAGCGACCTCGGCTGTCAGGACCTCGTGCGTCTGGATGATGTTAAATTTCTCGCGAGATGCATCGAGGTTGATCCCATAGCCGGCGAGGTCCCCTATGTTCAACTCTGTGCCGGGGGGGATTTTGGCCTTGTACAGGCAATCGTCGAACTCACTAACGAGGGCCTCCCACTTGCTATCATTATTTATCCACGCCCACTGGAAGGAGCGGATAACCTCGGCGAAGCACATGACGTAACTGTGGCGAGCTCCAACTTCACCACCGTGATAGTGGCATCTGAGCGGCTTTTAAGCTCGGCAACCTCCAGGGCCTTGGCAGCGACCTCCTGGCGGAGCCTCGAACACTCCTCCGAGTTCCCCTGGCTTTGATCCCGGAGGATCTTTACTTCATCCCTAGCCCGGGCGAGCTCCTCATCTCGGGAAGCGAGTGTCTGGCGAGCTTCCTCGAGCTCGGCTTGCTGGCAGCGAAGGTCAGCTTGGTATTTTTCCATCTTTTCGATGGCCCTTTGCTCCACCTCCAGCGAAGCCTTCGCCTTAGCCTCCATCCTGGAGAGCTCTTCGACAACCCTCTTCCGCTCGTCCCCGACCTTATTGAGCAGCTTCTTCGCATCGTGGCGAGCTTTATCAGCTGTGGTGACTTCGTCGGTAACCAGCTGGGCAGCCGCCATAGCCGCACAAGCATAGTGCATCGCCAATCTCGCCTTGTCGGCGGGCTTCTGCCTCTCAATCATGGCGAGCTTGGAGATGGAGAGATATTTGGGGGCCTCGGTGAATATCCGGTGAGCTGCCCCTTCAGGAAGGTCTCCCGGCGAGGTGAAAGCCTTGCACCGCTCCACAGTATGAAGGGACTAGTGTCGTTGCGGGAGCTCGGCAGGAACATACCTATAAACAGTCAGAAAGTTAGCAAAATTATGGAAAGCTAAATGGCCTCCAACTTCAAAAAGGAGCTCGCCCTCTTACCCGAACCTATCGGGGTTGAGCCCGAGGAGGGTGTCATCCCAGATAGGGATCCCGTAGGGAGAAGGCGGGGGCGCGCTCTGAGGAGTTGGAGGCGCGGTAGTAGAATGAGGCACAAGAGCTCGCCCTGACCCTCCATGAATCGACCCAGAGCTACCTCGGTCACTGCGCTCGAGCTCGTCATCCCGGGGTCCAACCAGAGATTGCTTATTGGAGCGAGCTTCATCCTCGCTCACCCGGGAGCCATCTCCTCGATGGATAGCCCGCTTGGGTTGATGAGGCGTAGGCTGAGAACTCCTCTTGGTAGGGGGAGGCGCCGAGGTCTTCTGCGAGCCTGAGCCCCCGGCCTTGTCCGCAACCTTGGCGAACTCCAGCCTCTTGGTCGCATCCACCACCGCCCCAGAAGGAATACCTTCCCTACCCGGGAGAGGTTTGCCCATTTTTAGGTGGCAAGCTAGGAAGTGATTAGCCTCAGGGACGTCTATGGGGGGAGCTCAGCAACGGGACCTGCGCCTACAGAATGAAGATAAGAAATTAGTGACCCGGCGAACTCCACTTACAAGATGGCGAGCTACTCAGACTAAAAATTGAGAGGGGTAGAACCTTGAGCGAAGAGGTGGTGTGGCGAGGTAATGAGACCGGCGAGCCTACGGTAGTGATGTTGGCACATATGCTTGAGCTCGCGATCTTTCTTCTCTCGCAAGCAACAAACAGTCCGCACGATCTCAAAGCTGACTGAGACCTCGGTCTTCCCGCGGCTCGACCTATGGCGCTTCAGACCTGCAAAAAAGGTAGATTAGATTAGTAAATCTAATCCAACGCACACACACCGAAGCACGCCACCTACAGCTGGCCTCCCCGTATTCCTCAGGAGAAAGGATACGCCCTCCACTTCCATTTGAAGCTCGCCAGTCCCCGCCGATAAAGAAGAATTGTTCTTTCCAATCCCGGACCTTGTTGGGGAGGTCCCCCAAAAATTTATCCCCCGGGCGAGCTTGGAGGGAATAGTACCCTTTCCCTTCCCTCACCTGCCGAACCACATTGAATAGCACACTGATCTCTGCCATTCTCAATCGGTTCTCATAACCCTCGAGGCCAAAGACTGTCAACGCCGCCAGCAAGCTGCTCCATGCATTGGGGGTTAGCTGCGTTATGGCGAGGTTCGTATCCATCAGGAATTGCCCAATGATGGGATGCAGGGGCAAGGTGAGTCTGGCCTTCAAGGTGTGTATGTTAACAGCCGTGAGTCCGGCAGGAGGGAGGTCGGCACGCTCTTTATCCCCGGGGGCATACATGAAGATGTCCAAGCGGATGTGGAACATCTTTCGGATGTTCGGTAAGGTGTACTCGCTGAAAATGCTCTCCACCCCGGTCGCCTTGAGGTCGGATTTGCCTGCAGCTTTGCGAAAAGCTCACCGGGGTAGAGGGAAGCTCGCCTCATATGCTTCCACATACTCCCTCCATTCGAAATCATGGACGACGTCGGCAGGGACTTGGTACTCGGGGAGCCTAGGGAATGGGAAGTCAATGAACCGGAGGTACTCGTAGGTGACCTCTGTCCCCACATCGCCTGCATCCTCCTCGTCAACCTCTCGAGCCAGCTCGCTGGCTTGGTCGCCGGCTTCGACGACCTCTTCTTGAGCATCAGCTACCTCCATATCGACCAGGGCAACGGCCCCCCGGCACCTGCCTCAGAGTAATCCCAAAGCTCGCGGAGTGGGGATTGCTCGCCAGAGTTGGTAGCTCGCTCGCTGGAGTCGGAGCGAACCTCGCCCAAGAGATTGCAGCTGCTTGGGCGAGCTACAGAGCTCGCCCCGGTACCCGATGAAATTATCACAGGGGTCATTTGGGGATTCGGCCAATTGTCAGTCATGGGTTTCTTCCCCGAGTTACGGTTCGAGGCGGTCCGGCTCGAAGAATGTTCAGACATGGTGAAGTGGTTGTCGGGGGTATCCGGTTCTTAAGTCCAAAAAGTCCAATGTCAATCTGATAATCGCCGAAATGTTTGGGTGTGTGGCCAGAAATCCTAGAGGAACGATGAAAAGAAGAAAAGAGGAAAAGGAATCTGGGTTCCTACCTTTAGGAATACTCGGAGACGCGTCGGAAGCAAAGAAACAATCGCCGGAAATCCGCTCGGAAAACTGAAGAAGCAAAGTGAGGAATGAACTTGGTTTCACCTCTTTATAGGCGACGGGGCGAGCTCAAATTTCTTAAAAGACCAGGGGCCAATGTGCAAAGAATTCAAAAAGTTATCCTAATTGACACGGGAAATGATGCATAAAAAGGTGTGGGTGATGCCTCGAATTCCGCCCCACGTCGGCCTAAGAAACCGCCTCGTAGGAGCTCGCCTTAGAGCTCGCATGCCAGGTTGATCCCATAGCCGGCGAGGTAAATGCCACATGATGTAGGCGAGCTGGGGGGCAAATGTTGATGGGCGAGCTGCCTGAGGTAGATTAAGGAATTAAATAGCCTAAGACTGAGGAGGTCGCCATCATGCCTCAAGGAGTCAAGATGCCGACCTCGGCTTACCTGCAAGAGAAGAAGCTCGCCTGGATACTTGGACTTACATGGGAAGAGAGGTCGGCGAAGAAGCTCGCCGAGCTCTCGAGCATCACTCGTCATCAAATGATCTTGGGGGCGCAAAGGCACAGGAGCTCGCCTAAGAGCTCGCCCAGGAGCCCAGCCCGTAGTTCGTAGGACCCCGATGGTTGCGCTCTTTTTCCCTCCGTCCGGTTTGTCCACAAGGGTGGTTTACGGCGAGGTTTTTAATGAGGCTCATCTAGTCTAGGACGAGGCATGGTATAGGGAGCAGTGTGAGGGACTAAAATGAAGGTGCGGAACCTTCGTCAACACTGGAAGCCAAAGAGGCTCGTAAGGTGCCGTCTCACACTCACACACCTATAAATAAGACCTCTCTTGTAACATCTCGAACAATTCTAATACATTTCCTACACTTTACTTTCTCTCTCTAAGCTTTCCATTTTCTCTCTCTATATCCAAGAACACGAAACCCTTCGATTATTGTTTGATAGGATTAATACGTTATAAAGCCACATAATCAAACACGATTAGTAAATTCTATCAACACTTACCAATACTAGTGGAATTAGAAAACTAATTACAAACCTCCAATGGCTATCTCTTAATCCAAAAAGCAAAAAACTAAATTGAACCGTAGAAATGTAGCTTGATTGTAGACGAGTACGCAGGATAAAACGGATCAAAAATCTAATGGACGGATCAAAAGTAATCAAACTTTGAAGATGAAGAATCTAGTAAACCCACTTAGTAACTTCCATTAACCTCTAATCTTAGAAAAATCTAAGAAATGGAAAGTGAGAGAATGAAAATAATGTCCTTGGAAATCTGAGCTTGAAGTACTTATAGTACCCTCCATGCATTTACAATGATACCCTTCACTTAAACGCGCAAAAGACGAACTTGCCCCTGAAAATTAGAAAATCTGTGCACCGCGCGACCAAAGGCCTCAGCCAGCCGACCATGGTCGTCCGCCTACCCGTGCGGACGTCCAGCGTATGAGTTAGAGGTTGGCCGCGCGACTAAGGGCCTTCCGAGGCCGAGCAAGGTGCTTCCGCGGCCGACCAAAGGTAGGTCTGTGCTGGTCGATCCTAGACTTCTCGTTTTCGCCATATCTTGAGTTCTAGAGCTCCGATTGACTCGATTCTTCTTATGTTGCGACCCTCTCTTCGAACTCTTTGACATGGTATATCATTTGCACCCATTGACTCAACTCTAGAATTTTTTACTTTTATCAAACTTGCTCGTTTTTTCCTCGTTTTGCTTATTTTCACCTATAATCATAACTTTCTAGCTAAAAAGGGATAAATGCACAATATATAACATAATAGGGTCAAATATGAACATAAGATCCTCAAAACCATATAGAAATGACAGAAAAAATGATGCAATTATGACCCTAATCATTGGTGCACGGCAAGCCCGAACATCGTCCATCGGATGACGGTTGATGAAAATGGGCGGATGCAACGTGTACCATCCCGCCGGATGGGCGGTCGCAACATGTCCCGACCCACCGATAGGCAGACGCAACGTGTATATTCCAATCGAATGGGCATACACAACGTGTACTTTCCCACCAAGGTCAGACACAAATGCATGCCAGGAGTCATGCCGGATGGGGAAACACAATGTGTGTCGTTCCGTTGGATTGACAGACATAACACGTTGTCAAGCTGGATAGGGAGACAATGCGCATGCCCAAGTCAAATGCAATCGGTAGGGAAAGGAAGAAAACCTTAAATTTGAGAACTCTAATGCAAATTCTAATTGTAGAAATGAATTTCACGATCGATTTCGTGGACAGTGGGAAGGTTTTTGTGGCAAATGGGTGTTATTTGATTTTTTCCCATTTAATTGACAATTGGTCTAGAAAAGATTGAAAAACCTGACATTCAGGATATCAGATGCAAAATCTAACTGCATAAATGGATTCCCTGATCGATATTGAGGGAAGTGGCAAGTTTTCATGGCAAAAGGGTGTCAATTGTTTTTCTGTAATCGATCGAGAAAAGATAAAAAACTTGAAATTTGGGATCTCAAGTGCAAAATCTAACTGTGTAAAGGGATTTCACGATCGATTTTTAGTGGGGTGGCAAGGTTTCATGGCAAAACTCCAAGCGGTTCTATTTTCAAGTTTTTTCTCACTTTTCCCGATTAATCGTCGATTGATCGTGAAGAATGTTGTGTTCTGGCACCTCCACTACAAAATCTAACTGCAAAGATAGATTCAACAACCGATTTTGAGGGGGTTGGAAAGGTTTCTTGGCATAGACCTAAGGTTGGTTAAAATGTTGGACTTAATCTTGGATGCGATGTTGCAACATCGGGTCCAACATTTCATTTATACGCCCAGGACATCACAAGAAACTTACCCACATGGTCAACATGAAGCAGGCAAATGATATGCACACAACTGCTAAATGTAACATAAGAAGAAGAGCTAGTGTCGGTCATCGAATGAGCGCCAGCCAACGGATGATTGTTGTGAGCATTGCAGAAATGATGGTAAACACTCAAAATGAGTATGGTGGGATGACGGTTGTCGTACGGCACGCCCGAGCGCCGGCCAATGGATGACGGTTGTTGGCATTGCGAAAATGATGGTAAACACTCAAAATGAGCATTGTAGAATGACGATTGGCGCACGAATCGCCCAAGCATCGGCAATCAGATAACGGTTGGTGCACGACATGCCCGAGCTCCGGCCAACGGATGATGGTTGTTGCACGGCACACGTAAGCATCGGCCATCGGATGACGGTTGATGATAATGGGCGGACGCAACATGTACCATCCTGCTGGATGGGCGGTCGCAACATGAGATTGAAGCGCATGCCAATGTTGTGGATGGTGGGCACTTTCAGAGAGAAAAATACAATCCTTTCTCAAACACCTACAATCCGGGATGGAAACTTGAGATATGGGAATCAACAAGGAGATGATCGAGTACCTCATCCACCACAACAGCAAAGGCAATACTTACAAAAACCAGTGGGTGAGCAAAATTTTAGCACTTCCTTGGAGGACATCGTGAAATCACAAGCTCTTTGAAATTCCAGCAAGACACTCATTCTAGCATCAAGAATATGGAGAATCAAATGAGTCAATTGGCCACTGCGGTGAATCGCTTGGAGAGCCAATACAGTGGACGTTTGCCATCTAAACCGGAAGCAAACACAAAGAATGTAAGTGCCATTATCGTGAGAAGTGGAAAGGAGTTGGAAGAACCTAGAGTGGGCAATGAAAAATCAGAAGGCGAGGAAAAGACCAAGGAAGAGTAGAAGATGCCTAATACAATGGATATCAACGACACTAAGCTTCCTAATGTCAAACCTGCTGTTGGCAAAAATGAGGTAAAATCTTATAACTACACTTCTATTCCTTCTAACACCTTACCCTTTCCCTCTAGGATGGATAAAGCATTGAAGGAAGACAAAGAGAAGAAAGTCTTGGACGTATTCAAGAAAGTGGAGATCAACATACCCTTGATCGATGCAATCAAACAAATACCAAGGTATGCAAAGTTTCTGAAGGATTAATGCACTCATAAGAAAAGACTTAGAGGAGATGAGAAGGTGATGATGGGAGAAATTGTTTCCGCGATATTTCAAAGGAAATTACCACCATAGCGCAAGGACCCAGGTATGTTTATCATTCCTTGCAAAATTGGTGATTGTAGGATTGAACGTGCTATGCTTGATTTTGGTGCTTCAATAAATGTTATGCCACGTTCTGTATATAATTCACTAAGTTTGGGGGAACTAAGGGAAACTGGGGTAATAATTCAATTAGCAGACCATAGTAATGCATATCCAGATGGGGTAATTGAAGATGTACTTGTCCAAGTGAATGAGTTGGTATTTCCTGCAGACTTTTATGTGCTTGATACGAATGACAAAGCCTCGGATTCCCCACCTATCTTGTTAGGAAGGCCGTTCATGAACACCGCCAAAACAAAGATAGATGTTCGTGAGGGAACCCTCACTATGGAATTTGATGGACAAGTCATTCAATTTAGTATCTATGACTCCATGAGATTCCCTGCTGATGATACTTATGTGTTTTCTATACATTGCATTAACCCAATTGGGCAGTAAGTATTTGAGTTAAGTTGCAGAGATACTCTAGAGACGGGGCTTACTCAAAGCAAGGAGATTCAGCAAGGGATGATCTCAATCGGAGAAGAGATGAAGGCGATGATGGCGGCATTACAAGTGCCAAAACCTATATTGCCGAGGTCTGGGGTAAATTTTATTGATTTGCCTCGTACTAATTCTAGACTCTTGCCATCTATTTTGCAGGCGCCGGAGCTTGAACATAAGCCTCTTCCAGCTCATCTCAAGTATGTGTACTTGGGAGAGAAGGAAACGCTACCAGCAATTATCTCCGCTAAGTTGACACCCACCTCAAGAGAAAGCTTTGGTGGAGGTCCTGAAGAACCAAAAAGAGGCCATCGGATGGACGATTGCAGACATACGTGGGATTAGTCCTTCGATATGCATGCACCGAATTCTCCTAGAGGATGATGCCACTCCCACTAGAGGAGCACAAAGACGGCTGAATCCTCCAATGATGGAAGTTGTGAAGAAATAAGTTATCAAACTTCTTGATGTGGGCATAATTTACCCAATCTCAGATAGTAAGTGGGTAAGCCCCACACAGTGTGTGCCAAAGAAATCGGGAGTAACCGTGGTGGAGAATAGGGATGGTGAATTGGTTCCTACTAGAGTTCAAATAGGATGGAGAGTTTGCATCGACTATCGCAAACTCAATTCAAAAACTCAGAAAAACCATTTTCCATTACCGTTCATTGATCAAATGCTTGAAAAATTGGCTGGTCACTCTTTCTATTGTTTTTGGATGGTTTTTAAGGATATTTGCAGATCACCATATCGCCTGAGGATCAAGAGAAGTCGACATTCACATGTCCCTTTGGAACTTTTGCTTATCGACGGATGCCGTTTGGACTCTGCAACGCACCAGCAACTTTTCAAAGATGCATGGTAAGTATCTTTTTTGAATAAGTGGGGAAAATCATAGAATTTTTCATGGATTATTTCAGTGTGTATGGGGATTCCTTCGAGATTAGTCTTGATAACTTAACTCTGATTTTGTAACGCTGCATTGAAACTAACCTTGTGCTTAACTGGGAAAAATGTTATTTCATGGTTGAACAAGGGATAGTTTTAGGACACATTGTATCTGCACGTGGGATTGAGGTTAATAAGTCTTAAGTTGATCTTATTACTGCTTTGCCTTACCTCGCAAATGTGCGGGAAGTTCCTTCTTTTCTTGGTAATGCAGGTTTTTACAGGCGCTTCATTAAGGACTTCTCCAAGATAGCTTCACCATTATGCAAGTTATTAAAAATGGATGTGGAGTTCAAACTTGATGAAGAGTGCAAGGAGGCGCATGACCTTCTGAAGAAATTGTTGACGACTTCCCCAATTGTCCACCCTCCAAATTGGAGTTTGCCATTTGAGATAATGTGTGATGCGAGCAACTTTGCAGTGGGAGCTGTGTTGGGTCAACGAGTTGGACGGGCCTCACACATCATATATTATGCCTCTCGAACTCAAAACCCGGCTCAAGCAAACTACACAACAACTGAAAAAGAGTTGTTGGCTGTTGTATCTACATTAGACAAGTTTCACTCTTATATTTTGGGAACTAAAGTTATTGTATTTTCTGACCATGCAGCATTAAAGTTCCTACTCACAAAGAAAGAGGCGAAACCAAGGTTGATTAGATGGATTCTTTTACTACAAGAATTCGACTTGGAAATCTGAGATAAGAATTTTGCAGAGAACTTAGTGGCAGATCACCTTAGTCTAGTTGTGCGGGAGGAAAGTGGTCCAGCAATCCAGGAAAGCTTCCCGGATGAACAACTGATGGCAGTCTCGCCAAATTTCGAAACATCATGGTATGCTGATCTTGTGAATTTTTTGGTTGCTAATGCTTTTCCCAGAAGTATGCCCAAGGAAGGAGGGACAAATTGAAGAGTGATTCCAAATACTATGTACGGGATGATCCCTACTTGTGGAAACACTGCTCAGACCAAATAATTCGACGATGTGTACCCGAGGCGGAATTCAAGTCGATTCTTGCATTTTGCCACACATATGCATGTGGTGGTCACTTTGGTTCGAAGAGGACAGCGCACAAGGTATTAGAGTGTGGTTTCTACTGGCTTTCACTTTTCAGAGATGCACACATATTTTGTAAGGCGTGTGACAATTGCCAAAGGACAGGTAATATCTCTCAGTGAAATCAAATGCCTCAAAACCCAATCGTGATTTCTGAAATCTTCGACGTTTGGGGCATTGATTTCATGGGCCCTTTTCCATCTTCATTTGGTAATTTATTCGTCCTCTTAGCTGTTGATTATTTCTCAAAGTGGGTGGAAGTAAAGGCCACCCGAACTAATGATTCTCGAGTTGTGACAGGTTTTGTTAAGTCTAACATTTTTACAAGATTCGGCATCCTGAGAGCCATCATTAGCGATCGAGGAACTCACTTCTGCAACAAGATTGTGGCGGCTTAGCTCAAAAGTACTTGGTGGATCACAAGACCTCCACAACATACCACCCGCAGACAAATGGACAAGCTAAAGCATCTAATAGAGAGATCACTGATTTTGGAAAAGACTGTTCGTCCGAACCATAAGGATTGGAGCTTGAGGTTGGAGGATGAGATGTGGGCGTACCGAACAACTTACAAGACCCCAAAAAAAAATTAACAGAAGCGCTTTTGAACTTAAGCGTGATCACGCCCAAAGCTGACAATTCTATTGAGGCAGCTTCGCACTTAAGCGTGATCACGTCTAAACAAGAACAACTTATGTTGTTTGGGATTGCTACTTCTGCCCTTTCCCACTTAATTTCTTTTATTATATTTTTTTATGTTTTATTTTGTATCTCCTTAATTCCCAATTTCCTAATACAGGCTCTCCTAAGGTTGATTCCCAATTGCCAAACCCTAACCAGTGCCGCACTCATCCATGGTGTCGTACTCATCCACGACGACTCACAAAACATAGCGCACAACACGCCGCGATGCATCCTTCCATGGATCCACTGCGACGTGAACCCTAATCACCGCCGCCCATCCTGTTCGCGACCGCTCCTGTGTTGTCGCCCAACCCCTGTCCGCCACAGTCCACACCGGAGCACCGCCTGAAGTCATTGACACCTAGCATCGCACGATTCGCGAGCTGGAGCACCTCCCTGATCACGATGGAGTCACGCCAGCGCAGCGCCCTAAGTTCACACCGGAGCGCCGCCCCCCCCTTCTGGCGTCAGGCATAGCCGTGAACCCACCAGCGCAGTCCCGATTTCAATGGCCCAGACTAGGAGCAAACCGGCCCCACCCATGAAGACAAAGAAAAAATTAGCCCAGGGGTAGATTGTTCCCATGCCTATGCCCAGCACGTCAAGCCCTCCTGCTCGTATCCCTCGAGCGCGCTCCAAAACAGGTAAGACCATTCTACCACCGTCTGAGATGAGCATTCATTGTAATTTGCAGTTCAATTCTAAGGTTCACCAAAAGAGATATGATGATTTGTGTAATCGTATGATTATTCCCAACAAATGTGTTGATATGCCTACCTTAGAACTATAAGGTCTTCGAACTGCTTTTGATTGTTTGGTGGATGGTATAGGATGGTGAAAATACTTTGAAATTCGTTGCCCGACTTTCTATGAATTGGTTAGGGAATTTTATTCAACTTTTCAATTTGATACACCTGCTGGTTTCAATTTGGAAACACCTAACCTTTAGCAATTTCAATTAATGGGTAAACAATTTTGATTCTCCATGATTAGGGTCATAATTGCATCTTTTAGCATCCATTTCTATATGGTTTTGATGAGATTATATTCATATTTGACCCTAATTTGCTATGAATTGTGCTATTGACCCTTTGTTGGCAAGAAAGTGTTCTTTGTAGGTAAAAACGAGCAAAAATGAGGAATATAATGGTCCAAGGCTAAGGGGTACTATATATACTTCATAATTCAGACTTCTTAGATAATTCTACACATCATCATTCACTTTCTAGATTCTTAGAAGTTAGGAGAAGTTACTAGTTGGGTTCATAGATTTCTTCATACGATTTCTTTGATTACTTTTGATCTACCGTACGGATCGTTAATCCGTTTGTTCCTACACTCTCATCACATCAAGAGCTACATTTTGATTGATTGAATTGTATTTTCATTTGGCGGATCATTAGATAGATTTTCCAGGTAGTGAGTATCTTTACCATTTCTCTTGTAATAGGTAAGACTTTGCAATTCCTCTTTACTTTCATTGTTATGTTGATTGTAGGTAGGTTAATTGTTCAATTGTTATCCAAATTAGCCATGGGCTAATACTCTATTGCATTGGTGTATGACTCCTATGGAGTAATATGGTGCTATTGTTGATCTTATGAGTGTTATGAGATGTTGGATGATTGATTCTCTAAAATTGTGATATGTATGAATACTTGGCATGTTTAATTGATTGTTAGGGCTATTAGGGAAGTAAAAATACTGATTAGGGTCATAATTGCATCTTTTAGCATCCATTTCTTTATGGGTTTGATGAGATTATATTCATATTTGACCCTAATTTGCTGTGAATTGTGTTATTGACCCTTTGTTGGTAAGAAAGTATGCTTTGTAGGTAAAAACGAGCAAAAATAAGGAATTCCCGACTATTGGAAAGAAGATGATGGAATCCAAGCTCATGGAGATGTTTCTTATACTCAATTGAAGACCCTAGGAAGCTTAGACGAGCCGTGGGATCGAATATGAAATAGCCGAAAATTGGACGTGGAGTTTACACTATGATCGAGCCGCTCAAGAAGGGCGATCGAGCGCCTGCCTTCTGACGCTCGAGCAGATTTCACCTGTACAGCCGAATCACCACCGCTCGACAGCCTAGCCACCGCTGTTCGAGCGCCGCCCTGAAGCCGTCCGAGCGCTGGGTCCGATTTTGGGTATTTTAAGGGCAATTCCATCCTTTCGCGCGTTTAATGAGGGATATAATGGTCCAAGCCTAAGGGGTACTATATATACTTGTTGGTCCCGAAACGAGTATAATCAGTGTATGAGGGAAAATACACTGATGTCAGATTTTCCCGAAATCTCAGGAAAATGCTCTTTCAGACTTAGTCAGGAAGCTCCTGAAAATGTTCAGTCTACTGATGGTCCTCAGGGGCAGCAGGGAATGATCTGCAATGAACCAAATAGGCTAAGTCAGAGTTTTGCTCTCAGAAGCTCAGTAGCGATAACAATCCTACTAACCCTCGGAAGCTAGTCAGTTGGGCTACTATCTCAGTAAGCTCAGTTTAGTGTGGAATGTGAGCCCTTAAGTTTCTACTCGTTTTAGTTCCTGAAAACTTATCAGTTTGCTTAGTGAAAACGTGGTTAAGGCTGGTGCACAGTTTACTTATCAGGATGACAAGTCGGTCCTGATGGTTTTCTTAAACAATGCAAGTATGTTTCAGTTTAATATGAATGACAGTTTATGATCCTGAGCAAATAGTAAATCAGCACACAAGGGTCTTTTTAACGTGGTTTGGAGATAACCAACTCCTATGTCCACGACCTGATTGAACAGGAAGCTATCCTCAAAACCCTGAGGATAGGTACTTGGGTTTTACGTGCCAAGGGACACGAATAGCCAACTTCCTCTCTAAGGAACTGACCCCTGGGTGGTTTTACAAGTCCCAGTCCTTCCTACCAACCAACTCACAACCTGAGGGGTTTTGTATTCACGTTTTCCAACTATTGTGTATTGAACCCTCTAACAAATCAGGGCTAAGGATAGGATCAATACTCTAAGCAAAATACAGAATAGATTCCTACTACAATACTAGGAAAATTTAAGTTTCAGAGTGCCTCTCCTGGTATATCTCGGTGAACCAACTTTCTTATGAAGAAACATTCCCAAATCTATATGCTTTGAGTGCTTGGAATCGTGAGAATTCTTCACTTGGAAATTTCCCGTAACCTTGAATGGGGGCAAGGCCTTCTGTATTTATAGGAGGTTTGAAAAAGATCCGTTGGAAGTGATCCATTTCAAACCTTCAATATTAGGTAGGTGCAGGTACTGGATGTCCTTGTCTGACAGAGACCATACCTAGTATGGCAAGGTTTCTGATCCGCCACCTGCACCTCTGAGAAGCATTAAATGCACTAAGTCTCCGTACATACGTGTCGCCTTCTAACTGGTCGCTTGTCCAACGGCTAGTTTGTAGGGATTGACTTTACTGAACCTCGTACATTTATAACTCTGAG
Source organism: Prunella vulgaris (assembly GCA_026898435.1). Classification (NCBI taxonomy): domain Eukaryota; kingdom Viridiplantae; phylum Streptophyta; class Magnoliopsida; order Lamiales; family Lamiaceae; genus Prunella; species Prunella vulgaris. Next base: position 424,952 of record JAPKLY010000285.1, on the reverse strand, counting down.
TTCCTCGTTCTTTACTCAGGATAAATGTTTGTCTTATGTTAGAGACTCTGACATTCTTTCTGCTTCATCAGACTTCCATTCGCACGTGTAACCTTTGGGTCTTAGGACTTACAAGTATCAGGTTAACTGATACTTAGGCCCAAGTAAGGACTTATGATAATCTGAAGGACGTTCAGCCTGATCAAGGTTACTTGTGCCCTCACTGATAGAGACTTCCCTAAGCATGCTTAATTTACTCAGTTCTGTCAGTTTCAGTGGTCTTCTTCAGGATGGCTTCTAGGCGTCTTCAGGAGTCTTTCTAGGTTTTTCAGGTTCAGCATCAGGTTGATCATCTTCAGGACGATCATGCCTTCAGGGTTGGATGAGTCTTCGGACTTCAGACTTCAGAGACGTCACCATCAGTCTTCACTCCTCAGTACGTTCCACCTGAACTGAATACCTGTGAATAGAAAATCTATTCTAACCTATCTATCCTGAGCCTATCATCCTGATGAACTATACTTAGGCAAATTCATCAAGAGGTTTTGGGATCTAATCAAAACACTTAAGATTGTCCCAACAATTTCCACCTTTTTGATGATGCCAAAACCCTTAGAAAAATCCTACCATCTAAACAAGTTACTGATATTATCAGTATTCAGTTCAGGAACCTATATCAGGTCCTAAGTTCTATAAGATGGAAATAGGAAAGGGTTAGTACAGTTCTTGATAAAGAGCAGAAAAGTAAATCAGGAGTCAACGAGATGTTGTCTTAGGAATATAAATAGTTTCATTGATATAAAAAGATAAGTACAAGTTTTCCTGAAACTATTACAAATGGTTCCTGAGACACTATTCCTGACAAACTAGTCTTCACTCTTCATCATCCCACCTAGCCAAGGAGATCCCATACTTCTTCAGGACTCTCAGCTTGACCTCATGAAACATCTTCTGATCCCTGAGAGCTCCAGTTCTTGAAGCAATCATTGAAATCTCCTTTCTGATCAGCTCCATGTTCAGGTGGTTGTTGATGCAGAGGGTTGGAGGCAGATAGGTGATGTTCTCAGGTGCCCTGATCTGAACTTCTGCTTTGTCAGCATGTCGATCAATTTCAGCCCAGAGTTCAGCGTGATGCAGGGCCATCCACTCAGCAAAGATGGTGTTCTTGTCCTTGCCTTCGGATGTCCTGAGCAAGTTCTTGACAACATAGTACAAGTCCACGAACTCTTTCTTGATCGGAATCCAGGATTCGTTCAGTTCGGGAGGTACGAAGTTGTCTACGTATTCGTATACAATGGGACTGGCATCCTGAGCATCCACCTTCTTTTTAGACGCAGCATCTTTCTTCTTCCCGGCTTCAGGGGCAGGCTTCTTAGGATCAGTCTTCTCCTTCAGCACAGCCATTTCCCCTTTCAGCTTTTGGAGTACAGTTGCTTGACTCCTGACCTGCTTTGCATTCTCCAGTGTCAGCTGCTTCTTCTTCTTCCTTCCCTCGACAATGGGATCACCAGGGAAGCGTTGCTCCTCACATTCCTCCATCAGGTCATCCATCCGCTTCTGAGCAGTGGACTTCGGATTTTTCAGAGTTTTCTTCCCTTCCCCCTTTTTGGCAGCATCAAAGAGGTCCTCGTCCTTGTCGACTCGCTTCTGAATATCCCGTATCAGGATCCTCTGAGATGCTTGCTGATCGGATACCACCTAAAATGCCTTTGCCAATTTCGCATTGTCTTCAGCTCTCAGTAGGCTCTCAGAGAGATGACTATCGAACTCCTTCCGCATAGCAGCCACTTCCTCCTTCCTGGCGAGGCTTTCAGTGAGGTTCAGTGACTTGCTTAATGCGTCCTTAGAAGCCTTCTGACCTGCTTGCCACTTGGTCAAGAGTTCGTCATCTCCCTTTTTGGCCTCTTCCTGAGCCACTGTCCTGATCTGGGCCTCCTGCCCCTTTAGTGCCTCCGTAATCAGTGCTTTGATCCTGTCATCCAAGCCACTGAGAGAAGAGTCTATCATCGTTTGCACTTGATCAGTAGTGACCCCGGTTGATCGTTGTTGTTCAAGGCTCAGGAATCTATCAACTGATTCCTTCCTAGCCCTGCCCAACTCAGAATTGAGAAACTTGATCTTCTCCCGCTGACGATCGAGCTTTCCCAGGATAGTCCTCCCCATCAGTGACACTCCCACTGCAATGGTTCAGGTTCTCCTTTTCTTGGATGGCATAGACTTGGTGGCAGCCTTCTTCGGGACCTCTCCTGAAGCCTCAGCAGTCCTGGTCCCTGGGAGTGCATCATCGGCCGGTGCAACTCCTCCCGAGGTTGCACCTTCCCCAACTACTGGCACAAGTGCCATAGAAAGGTTGGGCTGTGGATTGTTCACCCTGACAACTCGGATGAAATCTTCTTTATTGACGACTTGGGCATAAGTGCAAAGCCCAAATCGATCAAGAATTCTCTGCTCTTCATCCCTGAGATTGTCCTCTCCAATGTCTCTGATCAGGGCAGCAACTTCAGGTACTGAGGCCTTCCTCATCATCACTAGGACCCTCAGTCTGATGACTTCCTCACCATAAGTCTCCTCTAGATCAGGAAAATTTTGCTCGACAAATATAATGGCCTTACACCTGGCATCCATCTCAAATGGAGTCAACTTTAGTGGTGTGAACTCCTCCTCCTGAGTTTCTTCCTTAGCCTCCTCCTGATGATCAGATTTGGATTCAACGTAATCAGAAACAGTCCACTTCCTGCCTCGGTTGCTTTCAATATCTGCATTATGGAGCTCTTCTTCCTGAGCCTCGATGCCCATCACTTCTTGATGCTTACCCTCACCAGCATCAGAACTCCCCTGCTCTTCTCGAGCAACTTCCTCTTCACCTTCTCCTCCTTCAGCTTCCTTCCCCTTCTGAGCACCCTCCGATGGTTCAACCTGAACCTCTTCACCAAGGATCTCCACCACTTTTAACACAGGGTCTTCCTGAACAGGCTCCTGAGTAGCCTGTTCCCCCTCGACTCGAGCCACCTCCTCCTGAGGTGTCGGCTCAGTGCCCGAGGCTGCTGCTGTATCAGATGAAGGAATTTCAGCAGGTGCCATGGAAGAAATTGGCACAGCAGCAAGGGTGGCGGTTGATTCGGACGGTTGATCAGGGTGATCGGACTCAGTGTTTGAGTCATGCAGCATCGTCTTCTTTTCCTCGATCACAATGCCCTTAACCTTGACCCTCTTCGGTCCTGACTTCACTGGCTTCTCCTGAGCCTTAAAATTGGCTGCCTTACCCTTGCCTTTTCCCCTTACCACCTTCTTGACCTCAGTGTCAAGCATCCTTTTGATGGTATCCGCAGAGTTCTTGAAGAGGATATTCTTATCCTTGAAGTCTTCACAAGCATCCTTATCAACATCTCCAAGAATGCTTTGGAGCATCAGTGACATCCTCGATCCAAAGTGAGGATTCTTGTCAAGGATTATCCTATCCCCCATCCATCCTGACCTTCTTGGACTCTTGGATGATTTTTTGAAGGAAAAACTCCTCCCAGTCGATCAGAGCATTGTCCACCATGGCAGTCAAGCCCCTGATCTTGGGCTGACTGATCTGCTCCATGCCTCCCATGAAGCCCAAGATGCTCTGAACAACCACCTCAAACAAGAGCTTATATGCAGGCTTTAGTAGCTTCTTGTTCATAGTGCTGTAGATAGTTGTGCGAACGATCCGGAATTCATTCATACAATCTTGCTCCTCTCCAGCCCGGTAAGCAGTCAGGTCCGCCAATTGCTTCTGCTCAGTAGAATGAGGAAGACTGTAGGTCTTCCTGATAAGATCCCTGAGCTGGGTCCTCTCGGTGAAGTGTTGAACTACCTTCCTCCCATTCTTCTCCACTGACCTCCTTAGTGGAATCACTGATTCCCACTCTTCATTATCATTCATCTTCAGATTGGCATAGAAAGCAATGATTTGATGAGGGTAGATCTTGGTTGGCTTCCTGGTAACAAAGTCTAAAAGGCCAGCCTGATTGATCGCTCCATGGACCTGAGCGAGCTCCTTGATGGTGGATCGATGTGAGAAATCCACCAACCACTCGTAAGACACCCTTGATTCCACCTCGGAGATGGCAGCATGGAATCTCTTTGTATCTTCAAGCGATTGAGCAGCAGAAGAAGCCATTGATGCGAGGAAAATGGGAGAGATAGATTGCAGTGGATTTGGGTTAGTAAAATATGATTGCATAAATTATGAAATGTGCACAAGTCTTCCTTTTATACCCAAAGATTCAGTTTTAATGGACGGTTTTGATGAAAAGTCTTTTGAAATTCAACGGAATAGAAGAAGGGGTATATCCGGAATAAAAACTTTACCAAATTCAGTTTTCAAAGCCAATTATTTAAACTTTACGGAAAATAGTTCCCTCCCACATTCGCATTAATTGCGTGTCAGAGCATGTTTGAAATAAATACGCATTTTGCATTAAATAAAAACCGAATATTAAATGAATGGCTGGGATGAGAGTTAAAAACCCTGTGATTGATGTGGTGTCAGACTCGATCAAAAATGATGCAAGCAAGTCATAATTAAAGCAAGGTTCAATAATACATACCAGTCAGTCAGATATAGAAACCTGACTGATACCTCTGAGACTGATCAGGGTGACAAGCCCTGTGCTCTGAGTCCTGAACCTAACTCTATTATGATCCTGAAGATCCAAATCTGATGTCTGTTCCCCCTGAAGGCCATTCATCTTATCTGCAACCTGATCCTGAGTTAGTCATTCCTCCTGAGCACTTTGTTCAATTCTGAACTTAGGTTCATACTGAACCATCTACTCCTGGGTCAAGAAGTCCTAACTCTACTGACAACTCAACAAACCTGGTTTCAGGCAAAGCCTTAGTCAGGATGTCAGCTCTCTGCTTGTCAGTAGGGATCCTCTCCATCCTTATATCCTTCTTCTCAACATGATCTCTTATAAAGCGATGCCTAATGTCCACATGCTTACACCTGGTGTGTAAGAATGGGTTTTGGGATATGGCAAAGGCACTATTATTGTCACAATAATTTGGGACATCAGTGGCCTCAACTTGGTAGTCTCTCAGTTGTTGCTTCAACCAAAGGATTTGGGAACAACAATTGTCTGCCGCCATATATTCAGCCTCAGTAGTAGACATTGCAACATTGGTTTGCTTCTTAGAAAACCAGGAGATCAGTTTACTCCCTAGAAACTGACATGTGCCTGTAGTTGATTTCCTATCAAGCCTACAGCCTCCATAATCTGCATCTGATTTGGCACTCTCTAGATGATTTTTCTTCGGATCAGGCTGATACCTTGCACAGACTCCGACTGCATAAGTGATGTCAGGACGACTTGCAGTCAGGTACAAAAAGGATCCTATCAGTGCTCTATATTCAGTCTGATTCACGGAGGTCCCCTCCTTGTCAGGATCCAGCTTCTCATTTGTGTTCATGGGAATACGTGAGACTTTGCTGGTCTGAACTCCAAACTTCTGAATCAAGTCCCTGGCATACTTGGACTGATTTATGAAGATTCCGGAGTCAGATTGCCTGACCTGAAGACCTAGAAAGAAGTTCATTTCTCCAATCACTGATATCTCAAATTTCCCAGTCATCAGGTTGGAGAATTTCTCACAAAGCTTCAGATTAGGAGATCCAAATATTATGTCATCCACATAAATCTGAACCAAGAGAATGTCTTCCCCTTCGGTAATCCTAAAGAGGGTCATATCCATTGCTCCTTTTACAAAGCCGTGGTCTATAAGGAAATGGGAAAGTGTATCATACCAAGCCCTGGGAGCTTGTTTCAGGCCATAAAGAGCTTTCTTCAGGTGATAGACCTTATCACCGACTTCGAACCCCGGAGGTTATTCCACATAAACCTCCTCGTTCAGTACACCATTCAGAAAGGCAATCTTTACGTCCATCTGATACACCTTGAACTTTTTGAATATTGCATAAGCCAAGAACAACCTGATTATTTCCAACCTAGCAACGGAAAATGTCTCATCATAGTCAATCCCTTCGGCCTGAGAGTAGCCCTTAGCCACTAGCCTGGCCTTGTTCCTGACAACAATATTCTTCTCATCCCTCTTGTTCTTGAAGACCCACTTGGTGCCAATAACAGGTTGACGCCTAGTTCTCTCAACTAACTCCCAAACCTGATTCCGCTCAAACTGATTGAGCTCATCCTGCATGGCTAGGATCCAGTTGGGGTCAGCGAGAGCTTCTTCTATGTTCTTAGGTTCCTGATCACTCAGGAAACAGCAAAACATAGCACTGTCACCAAAGGACAACCTTGTCCTGACCCCCTCATTGACATCACCAATGATATCAGCTAATGAGTGATCATCTAGCCACCGCCTCCTGCTGACGGTTGCACTGGGAGCTGCTGACGTTCCCTAGCCTGATCCTGAAGCATTAGTCTCGACAATAATAGGCAAAGAAGCGGAACGAGCAAGAACAGGGGATACGAGCCATTTCCTGAGGGTTATCTAAGGTGCGGAAGCATCATCACCGACAGTACGTACCTCAGGTTGAGTCTGTGCCTCCGTTTGAGACTCAACATTCTCCGAGGCTGGGGCTTGCTGAGGGTTGGCCTGAGGTCCATCCTGATCGTCATCATCATCCCATCCCTTGGGAACATTCACGAATTTGACCTTGAACTCAGGATTCTTTAGGCTCATTCTTGTCACCCTCTTGGTAACCCCCTCAGTGTCAGGACTTGGAACCTATTTTCTACGCACTGATGCAGTTTGATCAAACACAACATGAGGTGTTTCCTCCACACAAAGGGTCCGACAGTTATACACCCTGAAAGCTTTGCTGACTAAGGAGTATCCTAAGAAAACTCCCTCATCAGACTTGCTATCAAAGGCTTTAAGCTTGTCTTTCCCATTGTTCAGGATGAAACACTTACACCCAAAAATATGGAAATAGGAGATGCGAGGCTTCCTTTTAATCCACGTTTCATAAGGTGTCTGAGCATGTTGTATGTTCAGCATAGATCGGTTCTGAGTGTAGCAAGCAGTGTTGATTGCTTCAGCCCAGTACTTCTTGGGCAGTCCTGATTCAGCTAACATGGTCCGGGCAGCTTCCTTCAGGGTCCGGTTCCTTCTCTCAGCTACCCCATTCTACTGAGGGGTCCTGGCTGTAGAAGACTCATGAGCAATACCAAGGTCAGTACAAAAATCAGTTATAATTGAGTTGATAAACTCAGTTCCCCGATCTGATCTAATCCTGACAATGCTCTAACCCTGTTCAGTACTCAATTTCTTGAGTAACTCCGGAAGCTTGACCTGAGTCTCCTTCTTATTCAGCAAGAAAATCACCCATGTGTACCTAGAATAATCATCAACAACAACAAGGGTATATTTCCTACCATTCATGCTGACAGGAGTAATCGGACCAAAGAGATCCATGTGCAGGAGCAGAAGCACTCTGTCACTTGAGAAGGCATCTTTCTCCTTGAATGATGCTTTGGTTTGCTTGCCTTCCTAACATGCTCCACACACGTGGTCTTTGCTAAAAAATTCATTAGGCAGACCCTCTACAAGAGAAAGTCGAGAGATTTTGTTAATAATCTTGAAGTTTAAGTGACTCAGGCATTTATGCCAAAGCCAACTGAGCTCAGATGAGCTCTTAGCGACCAAACAAGTTTCAGGAGAGCTGCTATTGAAGTCAACAAAATATACGTTTCCTCTCCTGACACCTGTAATCAGAACCTGCAGTGTAGATTTGTCCTTCACAAGGCATATGTTAGATGTAAACTCTACACTATATCCTCGGTCTCAAAACTGACTGACTGAAAGCAAGTTATGCCTAAGACCCTCAACATAGTATACATTAAGCACTCTAACAGAACCAACAACAAGGGTACCAAATCCTCTGGTGAAACCCTTAGAGTTATCACCAAAGGTTACCTGCGGGTCTTCCTGAGCTACGTAATCCTGAAGGAGATCACGAAATCTGGTCATGTGCCTGGAACACCCTGAGTCCAAGTACCAGTCCTTCATCAGATCCTCCTTCCTCTTCTTGTAGCCCGCAGCGACCTGAAACGAATCAGGCCTCAGTTACCCATCTCGTATTGGGTCCTACAGAGTCAGCCATACCCTTCGGGATCCAGATTTGTTTAACAATTTTGATGACATCAGAAGTGTAAACCTATCTCCCTGAAACATCAACATACACAGTCCTCTTCTTCCTTTGTACCTGGGAAGTTGAGGGTGTATGGGTGTCAGCCTGAGGTTCAGGAGCCTTGGATTTGTTCCTGGGGGCGGGCCTCCTGTTCCTTCTTGGCCTGGGTGCGTTGGGCTGAGGTCTGTCCTGGGAAGGAGCAGCTCGGGCCTGACCTCTAGGCACTTGAGGTCTGACCTGAGTGTTATCGGAGTCAGGTCTCCGTTGCCTTTCAGGGGCCACTTGGTTCGTCCTTCTCCTTGGAGGATTGGGATGTTCCTGATGGGCCCTGTGCCCTGCCTGAGGCTTCTGGACCTCAGTAGTCCTTGGCCTGGCCTGAGGCCTCCTCTGACCAGAATTCCTTCTACCCTGAGCATTCTGAGGCTGAGCCTGTGAAGTACTGGGGGCAGAATTCTTTCCAGCCTGAGGGTTCCTAGGCTGAGCCTTGGAGTTCCCTTGGTCCTTCTTCCTCGGCTCAGGATGACGAGCCTAGGCTTTTCCCTTAAGTTTTGGCCTGGGTTCCTCAGTCCTTTGCCTGACAGGTTCAGGCACTTTCCCCTTCCCTTTGCCTTTATCCTGACGAGCAATCTCAGTGGTGTATTGAAGCACCAACTTTTCATGAGCATTCTCCTTTGAGATCAGCTCAAGATTCCAAGCAGTTTACTCAGCACAAAGGCTAGCTTGCCACTCGGTTTTGAACATCACTCTCAGAGCAATTCGCTCAATCCTCAGTTGTTCCTGAGCAAGGAACAAATCAGTGTCACGAGTCTCAATCAGTGAGCTGATTACACCTTTCAGCCTTTCAACCTCCAGTGGAGTTTCATCATGCTTATTCCGAGCATGAAGCAACTCTTCCTGAAGATTTACTAGTCTGAGGGCTTCCTCAGTATCTCTCACTCTGAGAGACTCAGTTAGTCGATCGTTTTCACCACTTAGTTGTGCATTCACATCCACTGTTTGAGTATGAGTCTCCTGTAGCCTTGAGAAGTCAACCATCAATTGCTCTAGGGCGAGCTGAAGGTTGAGTTCTCCTGCTGAGTCTGAGCTATGCACAGGTGCTTGATCAGGAGAAGAGGCTGAAGAACATACCTCATCATCTGCCATCAGGTAGAGGTCATCATACTCCTCATCGGAGAAGAGTTCAAGGGACCGGTGTCCTGGGCCATCTCAATCCGAGGAATCCTAAGTAAGCATTGCTTTCCGGTCTGATGCCCTGAGCTCTCTCTTGGCTCTCCGATCTTCTCTCTCACGAGCGCTGAGCTCCGGACAATCATACTAATAATGTCCGGTCTTGTGGCAGTGGTAACACTGATCTACATCAGAAACACCTTTTTGTCAGTGTACCTTTTATCAGATGACTCCCTCCGGCTCCCTGATGATCCTTCAGGTTTGGAGCTGGATCTTTTGGGATCAGCATCATCTCTCCTCTTCTCATCTCTGCGCCGCTCAGGCTCCTCTCTCTCTCTCCTGGAATCTGAACCCCTCCTCTCTTCCCTCCGGGGGCTCGATCTCCTGAGGCTGGAATACCTATGATCACGAGAGTCAGTATAAAACTTCTTATACCTGCCGAAACGAGAGTTCAGCTTCTCGAATCTCCGTGCCATCAAGCTGTACTCCAGGGCTAGCTCATCCTTGCTCATATCTTTGAGTGATTTCGAGCTAGATCCAGCCTCAGGCTCAGGAGTAGCTTTAAGAGCCACGCTCTTTTCCTTCTCAGGTATCTTCTCCTCAGTCACATCCTCACTGGCAGCACCCTTCATCTTCCTCTTATCGAGGTCGAATTCCAGAGCCTTTAGCTCTGAGAAGAGGTGAGTAAGGAATGTTAGCGAGGTCCTGAGTGTTCTTCAACATGATCACTCCTATGTCCCATCTTTTAGGTAGACAGTTCAGGATTTTAGACGATACCTCCCTCTTGGGAAAGTCCTTCCCAAGGGTTGCTAGCTCGTTCATCATCTTAATGAGCCGACCTTCCATCTGATCGATGGACTCTCCTTCCAACATCCAAAAGGCCTCAAACTTCCTGATAGCAAGATCACACTTGTTCTCCTTGATCTTCTCCGAGCCCTCACTCATCTCCTTCAGTGCATCCCAAATCTCCTTCGTGGTCTTCAGGTGCATGAGTCTAACCGAATTCTCGTAAGAAATGGTGTGGAGTATAATGTTCTTCGCAACATTATCCAGTCCGATTTGCTTAATCTGATCAGCAGTAAGCGTGGACCTCTCCACTTCTTCATCACTATTACCTGGAACTGGAACATTACCAGCAACAGGCCAAGTGGTCTGAAGATTCCTCATGAACCTGATCGGACCATGCTCAATCACCTTCGGCATCTGATCATGGATGGAGTATAGATGTGCAAGAACCCTGAATTTCCAATAATCATAATTGTCAATAGAGAATTCAGGAAGACTGCCTTCAAGGCGCTTAGAACCGGATGCCATGAATGCAAGTTTTCAGAAACAGATCTGTTCAGTTGACCACCAAAAGTTTCTCATCAGAAACTATTGGTAAACAAAGTCAGTGGTCTTTTTGAACCACTGCTCTGATACCACTTGTTGGTCCCAAAACGAGTATAATCAGTGTATGGGGGGGAATACACTGATGTCAGATTTTCCCAAAATCTCAGGAAAATGCTCTTTCAGACTTAGTCAGGAAACTCCTGAAAATGTTCAGTATACTGATGGTCCTCAGGGGCAGCAGGGACGGATCAGCAATGAACCAAATAGGCTAAGTCAGAGTTGTGCTCTTAGAAGCTCAGTAGAGATAACAATCCTACTGACCGCTCGGAAGCTAGTCAGTTGGGCTACTATCTTAGTAAGCTCAGTTTAGTGCGGAATGTGAGCCCTTAAGTTTCTACTCATTTTAGTTCCTGAAAACTTATCAGTTTGCTTAGTGAAAACGTGGTTAAGGCTGGTGCACAGTTTACTGATCAGGATGACAAGTCAGTCCTGATGGTTTTCTTAAACAATGCAAGTATGCTTCAGTTTAACATGAATGACAGTTTATGATCCAGAGCAAATAGTAAATCATCACACAAGGGTCTTTTTAACGTGGTTCGGAGATAACCAACTCCTACGTCCACGACCTGATTGAACCGGAAGCTATCCTCAAAACCCTGAGGATAGGTACTTGGGTTTTACGTGCCAAGGGACACGAATAGCCAACTTCCTCTCTAAGGAACTGACCCTTGGGTGGTTTTACAAGTCCCAGTCCTTCCTACCAACCAACTCACAACCTGAGGGGTTTGGTATTCACGTTTTACAACTATTGTGTATTGATCTCTCTAACAAATTAGTGCTAAGGATGGGATCAATACTCTAAGCAAAATACAGAATAGATTCCTACTACAACACTAGGAAAATTTAAGGTTTCAGAGTGTTGTTCAAAGTATGGTTTGAGTGCTTGGAATCTTGAGAATTCTTTACTTGGAAATTTCCTGTAGCCTTGAATGGGGGCAGGCCTTCTGTATTTATAGGAGGTTTGAAAAAGATCCGTTGGAAGTGATCCATTTCAAACTTTCTATATTAGGTAGGTGCAGGTACTGGTTGTCCTTGTCTGATAGAGACCATACCTAGTATGGCAAGGTTTCTGATCCACCGCCTGCACCTCTGAGAAGCATTAAATGCGCTCAGTCTCCGTACATAAGTGTCGCCTTCTAACTGGTCGCTTGTTCAACGGCTAGTTTGTCGGCATTGACTTTATTGAACCTCGTGCATTTATAACTATGAGTTCCTCGTTCTTTACTCAGGATAAATGTTTTGTCTTATGTTAGAGACTCTGACATTCTTTCTGCTTCATCAGACTTCCATTCGCACGTGTAACCTTTGGGTCTCAGGACTTATAAGTATCAGGTTAACTGATACTAGGCCCAAGTCAGGACTTATGAACATCAGAAGGAAGTTCAGCCTGATCAAGGTTACTTGTGCCCTCACTGATAGAGACTTCCCTGAGCATGCTTAGTTTACTCAGTTCTGTCAGGATCAGTGGTCTTCTTCAGGATGGCTTCTATGCGTCTTCAGGAGCCTTTCTAGGTTTTTCAGGTTCAACATTAGGTTGATCATCTTCAGGACGATCATGCCTTCAGGGTTGGATGAGTCTTCGGACTTCAGACTTTAGAGAAGTCACCATCAGTCTTCACTCCTCAGTACGTTCCCCCTGAACTGAATACCTGTGAATAGAAAATCTATTCTAACCTATCTATCATGAGCCTATCATCCTGATGAACTATACTTAGGCAAATTCATCAAGAGGTTTTGGGATCTAATCAAAACACTTAAGATTGTCCCAACAATACTTCGTACTTCAGACTACTTAGATCATTCTACACATCATCATTCACTCTCTAAATTCTTAGAAGTTAGGAGAAGTTACTATTTGGGTTCATTAGATTTCTTCAATTACTTTTGATCTACTGTACGGATCGTTAATCCGTTTGTTCCTGCACTCTCGTCACATCAAGAGCTATGTTTTGACCAATTGAATTGTAATTTCCATAGGCGGATCGTTAGATAGATTTTCAAGGTAGTGAGTATCTTTACCAATTCTCTTGTAATAGGTAAGTCTTTACAATTTCTCTTAATATCATTGTCATGATGATTGTAGTTAGCTTAATTGTTCAGTTGTTATCCAAATTAGCCATGGGCTAATACTCTTTTGCATTGGTGTATGATTTCTATGGAGTAATATGGTGCTATTATTGATCTTATGAATGTTATGAGATGTTGGATGATTGATTCTCTACAATTGTTATATGTATGAATACTTGGCATGTTTAGTTGATTGTTAGGGCCATTAGGGAAGTAGCTATACATGAGAATTGAGCTCTTTTCCTTAATATTCTTGTATTTAGGCCATGCATGCTAGGTGTTTGATGAAATTTCTAGGATAATGAGAATTACTCATAGTGAATATGCACTACAATTGGATCTTTAATGTGTAATTAGGGAAACATATGCACCTTGATGAGGCCTTGCCTAATTGATTATCCAATAGATCATTGCATGATTAAGTGATACAACACCATATGAAACATAGGATAGTACACTAATGCATATTCTCTGCTCACTTTTGCAAAAAGGTGATAGGTAGTTTACTATTCTCAACAAGTTTAGTAGATAAGAAGAAACCATTCCCCTTTTATTGCTTTATTTGAGTTTCAATTTTCATACAACAATGATACCTTGCAATCTCCCATCTCCCTGTGTTCGATATTAAACTTGGTTACCTTGCTACTCTTCCTACGATCACGTGCACTTGCGTGTAACACATTTTGGGCAAACAAGTTTTTGGCACCGTTGCCGGGGAGTCGGTTTGGACAAGAACAGTTCGCCAAGTGAATGAGATCATTGAAAACATTGCCGCCAATGATGCTTTTCAAAGAGAAGCAAGTGTTGGAACGGGCGACCGAGTATCTCTATTTGAGGAAAATATGAAGAACATGATGCTCATGGTATATGGAGGACAAAATCAAAACCAAGCCCCTGCTCCGATGCAAGTGATTGTAGTTGAAAATGTGCCTTCTCCTACACCTTCTACCCAAGAGGAGGTGAGTTATATGGGGCGACCCCAATACAATAACTCATTTCCTAGCAATCAAAGGCCCTACATTGCTCCGCCATTTGGACAACAAGGAGGTCCTTATCCTAATCAAAGCAATCTTCCCTACAACCCAAATCGGAGGCACGAGAATTTTTCCTATTCAAATCCTAAGGGAGCAATCCAATTGCCTCCCGGGATTGATCTGGGGTCGAAGCAGGGATGACACTTTGGCACTTATCTTGAAGAAGATGGAGGACATGAGAGTGGAGAATGAAAGACGACATGATGAGACGAATAGGAAGTTTGAGGACCATTACAAATCTCAAGGGAATCAAATCAAGAGTCTCAAATTTAAAATGGGACAACTTTCTACATCAATGAGTCCACATGTCAACAAGGGTAAGTTTCCTTGTTGGTCCCAAAGGCAGGTTTTGGTGTAAGAAACACTAAATCAAGTCTAGAAGGGGGGGGGGTTGAATAGACTTGATGAGTTCCAAAACTTTTTCGAATTAGGCTTATTTTAAAAACAGCAGACTACGTGAAATGTAGTCTGGTTTATAAATTGTGCGCTGTGAATTTTGTGCGGAAATAGTTTTAATGAAAACCTTTCTAGAAGTTATGTGAGCAAGTAACAGCAGAAATATAAAGAACACGACACAGGATATATAGTGGTTCGGACAAAAGGTCCTACTCCACTCTCCACAATCCAACTGGACTTGTGGGTCTCTCCACTAACTTTCTCACTGACTCACTCACTTACTTGAGAGTAAAACTCTCTTATAATTATCTATGCTTAATAGCAGTCGACTTTCAGACAGCTTCTACAAAGCTTACAAAAGATTAATGTGAATGTAGAGTGTGTTGAGTACGAGTAGAGAATTTGACAGAGTTTCGGCAAGTTTAATCGCGTGATGATCCGTATCTGAATTCTTCACATGTACTCTTATTTATAGGTTCAAGTCACTAGCCGTTGGGATTGACTAGAGATCTGAAATCCTATAATTTATGAATCAATTAATCATCGAGATTGATTGAATCTTCTTCATGATTCCCGGAAATCTTCGCGATCCTCAATCAATCAAGTTTGTCCCCTTGATTGATTGGTCTTCTATTCTGGAATCTCCTTGTTGTCACAAGTCAACCCTAGAGTGATTCCGTAGAATCTGGGTCGAGCACAAGGCTTTAGCTGATTTGTCTCCTCAGCTGATGTACTGGTCTGTTGGTACGTGGACCTCAGCTGATGTGCTGGTCTGCTGGCGCGCGCACCTCAGCTGATATCTTGGACTTCGTCTGGTGCCTCGGTCCTCATCTGATCTGGTCCTAGTCTTGTCTGTGACATGCTCTTCAGCTGATCTTAAACTCTTCTGATATTAAAATCCAGATAATTCAGTGTCAGCTGCTCAGGTCTTCTGTCTTCTAGTATCTGCTAAGTCTTCAAGGCCTTAGCTGATCTTCTTTCCTAAGAATACTCTGGATCTTCTAGGCAGCAGGGTCTGTTCCCCCTTACTAAAACCTATCTAATCCTAGACTATTCATCAGCTGACTAACAGGTTCAACTGGTCCTATTACTAGCTGAGTAGTTTATGTCATCAAAACATCTAACAAGAATATCCTTACAAATTCCCCCTTTTTGATGATATCAAAACTAACTCAGCTGATCTTAAAAGATGAACAAATTTGTCAAGACCAAATAGGACAGAAAAGAAGATCTTTAAATAATATCCTTTAGACAGAATTTAAAAGCAGCTGACAACAAGAGGTTGTCTGGAAATTTAAATACTTCATTAATCAAAAGAGAAAGAGGAGTTACAAAGAGACAAGATTCCTACCCTCAGCTGACTCAGCTGGACTATTTCACCAGAGATCTTCTGCTGTTGCTTGGTACTTGCATCCAGTCAAGGAATCTCTTCTCTATTGCCTTCAGAGCAGGAACAGACGAGTCAAGAAGAGTTGGAAGAAACCGAGTCACCATATCCAACCAAATCTTCCGAATCTCTGTCTAGTTTTGCTTTCCACTTTCATCAACTGGCATAGGAAAGAATTCAAGCTCGGGTAGCTCAGGCTGGGCATGAGCCTTGATCGTGATTTCAGTGATGAAGTTATTAAATGTCGGATAATTCTCCTTCAGCCAATCTCTGAATTCAATGTTCTTCTCCCTTTCTCCTCTGTTATCCTGTCTAAGGACATAAAATTGAATGAACGCTCTGGCCTTAATGGTTCTCCAGATTGAGATCATGGCATCTAACATGTCGGGAACGAAGATCTCAATACACTACTAGAAAATTTGTCTTTAGTGACGCGCATAAGTGTCACTAAAAGAAGTATTTTGTGACTCTTTTATTATAGTGACACTTTGGATTAGTGACACCTAATTTGGCGTTTCAATTGTTATTTATTATGACACTTGGAAGCGTCATTAAAAGTGTCTAAATATGACCCTTTATGCGTGATATGAACATTCTTTAGTAACACTATTTGGTGACACTAATTGGCATCACAATAGTGTGCTTTACATGATGTTTTTCGCGTCATGTGAGGAACTATAACTAATTTAACCACCTCATTTAGTGACGTTTAACTATGTAGGGTGATAGTCTGGTGACGCCATCATGGGTCACATAAGATATTTTTGTGATGCTTTGTTGCGTAACATAAAATATATATTTACCCAATATAACAATGACTTTTAACCACATTGTATCTATTTTTCTTTTAAACTTGTAATAATAACATGAAAATTTAAATTTAAATAAAAAAATTCATACAATTCGAAGCAAACAATTAATTCTTAATAAAATAAAATTAAAGAGTTCAAATATATTACACACTAATATGTAAATCAGTATATTACATACTCATGTAAATCAAACTAGCATAAGACAATTACACATCCAATATTAGATGTCCAAAACAATGTCAAAAATACAAAAACATTGTTAAAATAGCCGATATTCTATTGCCAGTCATTTCATGAACCACATCAGACCACATCCCTACATCTGCATTGTCGTCCCTTTTAGAAGTTTTCTTATTTCATCAATAGTTGTTCTCACCTGCATGAAATAATTTAAGAAAAATTAAGTTTTTATTTATGAATTTCCTGAACACTTGACTAATCACTGAATGAAGAAAGTCCAATCCTTTTTTTTTCAAGTATAAATACATAAACCACAAAAGAATATGTAATTAGAAATGAGTTTATTCATCATCATTGCGAAGACACCAAAGAACTAATAACTAATGAGTCAGAATAATAAATAATAATAAAATATTTACCTTAGGGCACAGTTGAAATGGTTTTCTTTTTTCCTTGTTTGATTGTTCACTGGACTGAAGGAAGCTATGAGCAGCCTGTTAGATATGAACAAGAAAAAATTAGATCATTCCAGAAGGATATAGTCAAAAGTTAATGAATAAAAATACATATAATTTATAAATAAATATATGAGGAAAGTGAACAATTAACAGCAAATAATGGAAGAATATTACACCATGAATACTCGGATAGACCTTTGGCATTCAATTTACAAATAAAGATGATAACAAATTGGTTATGAAGTTTGACTAGATCCTACCCCATCTTAATATTTCAAGCAAAAAAATGTCACTTGGGTAGCAACAAAAAGAATTGGTATCATTTGTGAAAAAATTGTGTTCACCTGGCACTTAAATAGCAGTTGAGAACTTGAGGAGATTGATCAAATATCTTACCCCCAGGACAGGTTTCAGAAACACCGAGGATGCCAATTGAGGAATTAAGCAATGTTGTTTCACTTCCTTGTTTGCTGCTCGCAGAACTAGTGGCAGGAAATTAGTGTTATAGAGAATTTATTATGTTTCAAGTAATTGGCAATTCGAGCAGGCTACTATTGGAGCTGCATTCCAGTTTGCCCTTAAAGACTTCTTACTGGAAACAAAACTAAATAAATAAGTAATAAAGAGAGAAAAGAAAAGGAGTAAGATTGAACAAAAGTTTAACAGAGCATCGTCTAATTGCTATTTTGTAACAAGGAAATGTGAGAGAGAATATCATAAGGTTACCCAAGTAATAAGACTCTTGAAGATGAAGGCAAACGTTCTCAAGTTTCTTAACCAAATCAAAGATAATCTAGAAAACTTACCAAATGTTTTGGCCAAGCAATGCAGCATAGTATAGCTTGTCAAACATCTTCCAACATCTTTGATACCTCATATAAGATCCTAACAACGTTGAATAACTCAACAGCCTGGCCTAAAAAAAACCATAGAAATGATTATCATTATCTTTACTTTATTACCTTCAAATATGAATAAACTACTTTGACACTAAAATATGTGTTCAAAATCAAACTTTTAAATAGAAACGGAGGAGTATATATATTCAATCCAAGGATAGTGAACTCTATTAAAATACAAATCTAAATAATGTCAAAGTAAACTAACATACTTACAATGTCCCTCGCATTGCATTTGCAATAACTTTACAAGGTTATTTCTAGTTCTACAAAAAAAAAAACTAATAAAAAATGTAAACAGTTATGATATTTCATACTATCTTCATATGTTATAGTACTATCAATATATATAAATCAATTCTCCACTGCAATCAAAATGCAAAAATAGTTAAAGAAATTAAATGATGAAACCTAACAAATCAGATACTCTGTTACAACTAATTGAAATGAAGAAGAAAACTAAGCGAAACTAATTGATGAAACCCAACAAATCAAAAACTAATTAATGAAACCCAACAAATCAGAACCTATAATTGAATTAAAACCCAACAAATCAAATACACGCAAATTAATTGAAACTAATTAGGAAGAATCAGGACACGCACCAAGTTAAATTGAACCACGAACCCAACAAACTTAAGAACTCTATTCGAAATAAGAACCCTGTTCATACCTTAGACAGACACGATCCTGGGAGTATTAAACATGCATTTATGAATTAATCCCAATACATCTGCTCTAAAAACTAACTAAACACCATATTCTAAGAGTTGCATCTCTTAAGATGTCTAAGATATGCTTCATATATTTTTTGAACCCAGTCCACGGGCTAATTTTAACACTTGAAGTATACATACTCATCAAACACATAATGCCAAAACAGAACAAGAAAAAGGAAATTAATATTGAACTCGACTAATATTTAAAAAAAATCCTCAAATCAAGTATTTCGATACCGGATATCAAGAATTAATCAAAACTCAACACACAAAATTCCCAAACAAAAATTAGGCATATAACAAATTACCTATTCACGTGTAGAAGCGCAGCCGGGCCTTAATAAGACTTCAGATTTCACCAGTAGTTGGGGCATGATATTTACAGCTGGCACACAAAATTAATCTTAAAGGTCCCACCAGTAAAATAACCTAATCAAATTGAATCGTAAAGCAAGAAGAATAAAAAATTGAGAACTGATCGATGAAATCAAATTCTATGATATGAGAATTCGCCCAATTGAATTGAACCATGAATCTATCAAAATGTAAGAACATCTCCGTTCGTACCTTAGATGAACTCTCTTTGGAATGGATTTCTCTGTTCAATTGAATAGACAATCTGATGCTTCAAAACATGTAGTCCATTACTGCGGTCTAAACTTAGTTATCTTCCCGCACGAGAAGCTATTGGGCGAGATAAAATTAGGGTTAAAATACGATCCATGATCTCTTCCTGAACGCTTTGCTGCAGTGAACTCCTCCCAAACTCTTTGCCGCGATGAACTTTCGGTGATGAAATCATGAATAGGAATTAGGGCTCGTTAGTATATTTGAGAGAATATTTTGGCGGAGGGAATTCTCAATTAAATTTTTAATTAAAAAAATTAAGTTTTTATGTATATATGGGCAGCAAAATTAATTAAGAATATTTAGAAGTAGGAGGGAAAAAATAATGGAGAAAATTAATGGAAAAAATAATGGAGAAAAAAGTAATTTGAAAGTGGGAAGAAATTTTATATTTTTTAAAGTCCCACTCAATAAATTACATAGCGTCACAAAATGTAATTAAATAATGGAAGGGTCAATATATATATAATACTGTGGAGATGCACTCTGCTATCTCTCTCTCCAGAGATGCACTAAGCTGGCCATACTTTGCAGTTTCAGTAGTGAAAGCAGAGGTAGCTTCATCCATGAATCCTTGTGCAGCAATTTCAAACCTCTTCCTAGTAACATTGAGTTCCTGTCTGGTGGCATACAGACTATCTTCGAGGTTTTGCTGCAGCTTATTTCTGTGATCCAGCAAGACTTGGTGAACATATTTTTCAACCAGAGATGGGGCAAGAGTCTGCGCTGCCTTCAGTGTGGCCTTGACTTCCCTGATATGATCATCAAAATAAGTGCGCATTTGGTTTAGCATATCAGGAGTCGCCTGATCTTTGTCATGAACAGCAAAGCCCTCTGCCGGAGGAACAAAGTCAAAATCCACTGTCTCCGGCAGTAGAGAGCAATCCCATCTTTAAGCAGTAAGGCTCGTGCTACATTGCGGAGACCTTCAGGCGAGGTTAGCTGGGATGGAGCCTTAACATCCAAGGCACCCATGAAAGCTTCTTCCCACGTCGTGAAGGTGTCTTCACCCATTTCCTGAACGAGAGCCAGGAAGAAAGTGACAGGACCTTCTCGTGCTTGTCCCCAAGCAAGGCCTTCAGCCAATAGGTCTTAGTAGGAGGGGTAGTGGGATATTTCAGGAATATAGTAGAAAAGATGGGCAAGGGCAGTAACTATCATGCCTCGTTCTAAAGGTCCCTTAAGACGAAGATTAGATTAAGTAGCTTGTTGGGCAAGATCAGTTGGTGAGGTAGGCAACTCTTGGGTAATGGGATCTGGGTTAAGGGGTAAGGGGTCAGCTTGTAGCTCATCAGAGGCAGCCAATTCCTCTGGATCATTGCCAGCTTGGGTTTGTGAAGGGGATGGGTCAGCTGATTGAGAGGTGGAGGAATGAGTTGTACGTGTGGTAGGCAAATTTTGAGGGGAGTCTTGGGGAATGGGGGAATGATGTGGTGAGGCGGAGTGTGTGGGATCTTGTGAGGATATAGAAGAGGTTGTAGGTTGAGAAGACCTGATTGGCTGAGCAATGATGGGGGAGTCAGCTGGAGATGCCTCTTCAGAAGAGGAAAGATGCACCACAGACTCTTCCTCCTCTTCTTCGTCATCTGTTGACTCTGCTGATTCCTCCTCTTCAGCAGTGTGAGAAGCAGACTTGTCCTCTGAGCCAGATGACCCACCAGCTTGGTCATCATCAGTCGGCTCATCTACCAGCATAGTAGATTTAGCAATAGGAGATTTCTTCTTCAGTATGCTCAGAGGAGCAGTGTCTAGATCATCTTCTTCTTCTTCAAATGAGAGCTTCCTCTAAACCGGAGTATTGTCTCTCTTGGACTTTTTCTTCTTCTGAACCCTATCAGTAGGCTCATTAGCCTTTCTCTTCTGCTTTTTCTGAGCACCAGCAGAAGGACCTGGAGCAGTTGCTGCTGGAGCAGACTCAGTGTCTGAATCTGGAGATCCCAAGGACTTGAGATTGTTCCCCTTAATGAACTTGGAGTGGTTGTAATCAACAACCCACTCAGCATCCCACTCATGCTCTGGCATCAGATGACACAAGATTATGGTAATCTTGGTAGCCATAGAGCATTTTGGACTTGAGCCAATAGATCCGCTAGTTGTCCACCGTCTGCCTTGTGAATCTCTATGATTCCTTCTCCAAACGAAACCATAGCAGACTTACACAATCTGCTTGAACCCCATCCAGAATGGTGCGAGCCACACTTAGGCGAGGTTTGGTCAAGGCATCCAAACTCCCCTGCTCTGCTAGAATCACTTTGTTGACAATATCCATCAAAAATCTGTATCTCCTTCTGAGCATATTCTTCTTCAAACTTGAAGTCATGTTCCGTTGACTCTTCCTTGCCATCATTTGGAACGTAACCAGATGCTCGGATTCCTTGTAGGTGTGGGGTAGAACACCAGAAGAGGCTAGATCAAAAATATCAACAGCAACCTTCTTCGTCAAAACCACAGTCGTCCAATCTACAATAGATATTATGGCATTAGCACTGAACTTGGTCTTAAGCAAAAATTGCAGGGCGAAGAAGTTGAGAGTCTTGTTGTCTGGTGGCGCCATGGAAATGAAAGTCCGCAGATGAAGCTGTTGAAACAGGTTCAACATCTCTCTAATTTCTGGAACCCGCGTCGTTTCATAGTCCACACACATCTCGGCGTACATATCTTCGAGCAGAATTTTCCATGCCTTGGTATCCATATCTTCAACACAAGGATTAGTAATACAGAGAATTGAGGACAAATAGGGTAGATAGAATTTGCAGAGAGGAAAGAGTCTTTGAAAGGAGGTTAATATATATATATATATATATATACGAATCAATTTTAGAAGATGAGCAGTTTTAAAAGAAACCGTAAAAAATTGATCATGGGATCAATGAAGTTTGTATGTTGCATCACATAAATCAATGGTCCAGATTAAAAGACCTTTGAGATTTTTAGGGGTGATGCGTAGGTATCAGTTTTGAAAAGAGTTTGGCCGCCCAAAATCCCTTCTTTTTGAAAAAGGTAATGATTAAAACTTTTTAATAGGAAAATTTGGGTGGTGAAAAGGTAAAATTCTGACACCAAGATAAATCCTGGATTTTTCTG
Source organism: Prunella vulgaris (assembly GCA_026898435.1). Taxonomy (NCBI): domain Eukaryota; kingdom Viridiplantae; phylum Streptophyta; class Magnoliopsida; order Lamiales; family Lamiaceae; genus Prunella; species Prunella vulgaris. The sequence goes on along the minus strand of JAPKLY010000285.1, from coordinate 402,629 downwards.
AGAAAATGAAATCATTTAGTTGCAAATTTTTCTAATTAATTTTAAAAAAATTTGGGATTTATCCTATTTTGGAGAACGAGTTTAATTTTTCAGAATATAAATGAGAAACAAAGGAAGAAGAAGACTTATCGAAAAGCTGACGTGGCAAGATCAGCAGATAAGGTTCTCTTCCTGGGATAAAATCTTATCTGCTCATCTGATGTTCCTTTTTTAAGCTAACATGGATCAGAGGAAGATGAATGGCCTTGTCTTGTTCTCTTGACTTATAACTGTATCAAGTTAAGAATAACAAGTTACGAAAAAGAACAAGAAAACATGAGAAGACATACCAGACCAGCTGACAAAGAGATCAGCTGGTTACCTCAGTATATTCCCTCTCAGCTGATCAAAAGCTGAACAACTTGAAAACTTCTTCTTCTGCCCTTTCTAAAGAACTGCCTCTCCATCTACCATTCCTAACTCAGCTACCAACTCCCTGAATCTGATCTCTGCTAAGGGCTTGGTAAGAACATCTGCTCTCTGCTTCACAGTGTGAATCTTCTCCATCCTGATGTCACCCTTCTCAGAATGATCTCTGAGGAAATGATGTCTTATGTCCACATGCTTACATCTGGTATGGAGAACTGGATTCTGAGTAATAGCTATTGCACTTGTGCTATCACAGAAGATGGGGATCTCTTCTGTGATCACATGGTTGTCTCTCAGCTGTTGTCTGATCCAGAGTAGCTAAGAGCAGCAACTACCAGTAGCCATATACTCTGCCTCTGTTGTGTAAGTAGCTACTGAGGTCCGCTTCTTTGAGAACCAAGAAATCAGCTTACTTCCCAGAAACTGACATGTGCCAGAAGTTGACTTCCTATCAATCTTGCACCCTACATAGTCAGAATCTGAATACCCACTCAGTTGGAAATTTTCATCGGCTGGGTACCAGAGACCCAGATTGGAAGTACCCTACAAATACTTCACAATCTTCTTTGCTGCTTCCAGATGAGACTTTTTAGGGTTTGCCTGAAATCTTGCACACACACCTACAGCATAGCTGATATCAGGTCTACTGGCAGTAAGATACAGTAGAGAACCTATAAGTCCTCTATAGACAGTCTGATCTACTTTTTCGCCAGCCTCATCTGGATCCATGCTGAAGTTTTCCATCATTGGAATCTTAGCTTCTCTGCTGCTACTGACTCCAAACTTTTCTATCAAGTTCTTAGCATACTTAGCTTGGATAAAGGTTCCATTGGACATCTGCTTCACCTGTAGCCCAAGGAAATAAGTCATATCCCCCATCATGGGCATTTCAAACTTGCTTGTCATCAGCTTACTCAACTGATCACAAATCTGCTTGTTGGGGAAGCCAAAGATGATATCATCCACATAGATTTGCACCAATAAGTGGAAGAGTTTAAGGGATTAGAAATGCTCATTTCTCCTTGAAGCTCATCTTCCACTTCATTTGGTTGTTCTTCCTCCATGAAGCTTATATGTCCATAGGTGGACATTCATCTTCCTCTTTTTTGACGAGTTGAATGACCTCTATCCTCTTCACCACAATTTGGTCCTTTTTATCATCCTCCCCTTCTTTTTCTCCTTCATCTTCTCCTTGATTCCTATCAAGTCTAACACAAGAAGTAGAATCATAAATGTCCGTATTAAGAGATATAGAATGAATAGTGAAAGAAGAAGGATCATAAGATCCTTTATCATTATAGTGCAAGATTATCTTGAAGTCTTCATCATTCAAATCTTTATTCTCTTCAAGAAATCGATCAATTAGATCATACATGTGTTCTTTCGGTTCATCTTTCTTTTTCTACCTCTTTTTCCTTACTTTTGGAAGTAGGAGAAGGATATAAGTATGGATATGGATAGGGAGAATAATACGGATAGGGATAATGGTATGGGTGGTGGTAGGATTGTTGAGGTTGAGATTGATATGGGTATGGTGAATATGGATAAGGTTGATATGTGTATGGTTGAGAAGGGTATGTGTATTGTGGAGGATACGAGTAATGGTTGTATCCGTCCATCTTCAAATAAGTTCACTCCTACAAAAATAAGCAAGTATCAACACTCACCAAGAATAGTCAAGACAACAAAGAAACAAAGAAAAACAAAGTAAACATCAATACAAGCCAAACAAAGTGATCGTTTCCCCGGCAACGGTGCCAAAAACTTGTTTGCCTATTCGGTGTTTACGTGCATGTGTACACGATCGTAGTAACGTTGTGGCAAGATTGACCAAGTTTTAATATATATCGAACCCAAAGGAGACGGGGATTTGTAAGGTAAGACTATTGTTCTTGATTCAAAAACACAAAGCAAATAAAGGGATATGGTATCTATGTCAACTAGTGCGTCAAACTTGTGAACTACCTATCACCTTGGGTTGCAAAGTGAGCGAGTGTGAGAGAAGTGTGCTAGTGTACTATCCTATGTTTCATATGGTGAGGTATCACTTTATCATGCCATGGAATTGTGTACAATCAATTGGTAAGCCACTTTAACATGCAAGAGATCTCCCTAATAACACATTAAAGCCTCTAATTGTTTTTCCTATTCACTAAGTATAACTCTCACTATCTTAGGAATTTAATCAAACACTTAGCATGCATTTGGCCAAGTACAAGAAGATTTAGGAAAATAGGCCAATTCTCATTGAGACTACCTCCTAATTGCCCTTACGATCAACTACACATACAAAGCATTCATAAAATCCATCAATGTAGAGAATTGATCATACAACAATTCATAGCAATCAAAAGATCAACATATTCACCATACTACTCCATAGAAGTCATACACCAACACACAAAGGGATTAGCCCATGGCTAATTTTGTAAACAAAAGAGAAATAGAAGTAACTACAATCATCATTATGCAGGAATTATACAAAGTATTCAAGAATTTACCTATTATAATTGGAATTGAAAAGATACAAGATTACCTCTAGAAGCTAGAAATTGATCCGACAATAGAAATCGAAAATTAAACGGTAGAAATGTAGCTTGAGCTATGCTAAGAATGCTGGAGAAGACGGATCGTCGATCCAAACGGTAAATCAAAAGTTATCTAAGAGATCGAAATTAGAAATCTAAGAACACTCACTTGGAAACTACCTCTAACTTCTCCTAATCTAGTGAGAGAATATGAATCTAAGAAAAATGATAAAAGTCCTTTAGAAAATCTAAGATGGAAGTATATATAATGCCCTTGGATCATTGACTAAGATGCCCTTCATTAAAATGCGCGAAAATATGAAAATAGCCCTGAAAATCCGAGTTTCCCGAGCTGCTATCGCCCAAGAGCTGAGTAATTGTCGACCACTTGGGCGACAGCTTGGTCAACACGGGTGCCTCTTGTCGCACAAGAGCTGAGCATCTGTCGACCAAGCTTGGTCGACACCCAGCTCGCTCAGAGGCTGCCGTTCCAGGTGGCTTTGTCGCGCGAGGCCTGTCTTCCGAAGAAGGAACGTTTGTCGCCCGAGCCCTTAGCCTCGGTTGATGCGCGGCTTCCTCGTTTTTGTCATATCTTGAGCTCTAGAACTCCGATTGACTCGATTCTTTTTGCGTTACGACCCTCTCTTCAAGCTCTTCAACATAAGATAGTAATTTATTCATTTTGCTCAACTTCCAAAATTTGGACTTTTCTCGATCTTGCTCGTTTCTTCCTTTTTTTGCTCATTTTCACCTACAATCACAACTTTCTAGCCAAAAAGGGTTAAATACACAAAGTATGACATAATAGGGTCAAATATGAACATAATATCACCAAAAGCATATAGAAATGAGTGCTAAAACATGCAATTATGACCCTAATCACCTTTCTTTGCAACTCAATCCATGCATAAAATTTCTTGAATATCTTTCACTTATGCCACCAAGTTCTCCATCATATCACCAATCCTCCTTCCTTCTTTTCATTCTACTAATCATAGAGTCAAGAGAGTTCCAAAAATGAAGGAAAATGACTTAAAGTGTGATTAGCCAAATGAAAGGTCTATAGGCACAAAATTGTAGGAAATGGATCATAATTTCAATGGTAGGCTCATATGGCAAAGTAGCTCAATAATGATCAAAGAAATGCCTCAAATCATATCATGCAAACTCAATATCTAGTGTAGTCTTGAATAAGACTCAAGTCACGTTCTAGAGTAAAATGCATAAGTATGGAACTCACGTCAAAGAAAATATCATCCGTTCAAGATTGAAACGGGCTCAAGACTCACGGGTATAGTGATCAAGACTCATATCATATCAAACAATGTTCAAATCATCAAAGTCTCAAGAATCATAGAATCAACAACACCATAAACAAAGCATGAATCCAATGATAAAACCACTACATCAAACCTATACTATCAACATCATCCACACAATCATAAGGATATCTCATGCATCATAGCTCTCAACTAGCAACAATATGGCAATATCAACAAGCAATAACAAGGCATCAAATAAGCATGTGATAACATGTCATAAGAAAGCACTACAAATCATCAAAAGCATAGCATTGCAATGAGCTTTATGAAACGAACACACCCCCCAAACTATTTTGGACCAAGGGTCTAAAAAGTTTGGCAAAGAGTGAAGAAAAGATCATGCAATGCTCTAAATCAAAGCAAACTACTCAATACATCATCATGAAATCCAAGATCATCATCAATAACTACATACCAAATAAAGCAATCTAAGGCAAGCAAACAATTAGGAAAAGGAAGCAAGCAATAAAGCATAAGGAAGAAGGAGTATAGAAAACATACCTATTGAAGGAAGTGAAGAGTAGAAATGTAGAGCTTGATTTCCAAGAATATTCCTCTCCTCTTCATGTGTTTTGGAAGCGTGTGTGTGCAAGAATGTGGTGTAAAATATGTATGTTTGTGTGTGGAATAAAGTGTATAATGGTTTAGGAAGAATGTGTGGTCAAAACAAGAAAAATGGTCAAGATACCTTAACTCAGGGTCGCGCTCGAGCATGTGACTTCTGCTCAGTCGTCTCATCTAGCTCTTGGATTTAACGTCCCCTAGCCGGAGGATGGTTTGCCTCCCATCTAGAGCTTGGATTTAACGTCCCCTAGCCAGAGGACTCTTAAGCTCAAATCAAGGTGGCTCAACATCACATAGCCTCAAATAGTTTGTCACATCTTTTGGCATGGAATTATGGTAAAGCTTCAAATGATGCCCATTTGCATAGAAGAGTTCCCCATTATCATTCATTAGCTCGTACCATCCACTTGCAAAATAATTAGATATTGTAAAAGGTCCGCTCCACTTCGATTTCAACTTTCCGGGGAACAACTTGAGTCTTCAGTTGAACAAAAGTACTTGATCAAGCACCTTAAAGGACTTCTCTTTTATGTTGGAATCATGCCATCTCTTTGTCTTCTCTTTGAAAATCTTGGCATTTTTATACGCTTCATCCCTAAATTCATCCAATTCAAACAATTGTAGAAGCCTCTTTTCCCCATACAACTTCTCATCAAAATTCAACTTCTTTGTAGCCCAATAAGCCTTGTGTTCAAGTTCAACGGCTAAATGGCATGGCTTACCATAGACAATTTGATAGGGAGAGAGGTTCAAGGGAGTCTTGAGGCCATACGATATGCCCAAAGAGCATCGTCCAACTTAAGAGCCCAATCTTTCCTATTAGAACTCACGGTCTTCTCTAGAATAAGCTTGATTTGGCGATTCGACACTTCCGCCAATCCATTAGTTTGAGCATGGTAGGTCGTTCATATCTTATGCTTCACATCATACTTTACAAGAAGATTCCCCAACGCCCTATTCACAAAGTGACTACCCCCATCACTAATCAAAGATCTAGGCACACCAAACCGAGCAAAGATATGCTTTCTTAAGAATTCCATGACAACTCTTGCATCATTAAACTTCGTAGGAATCGCCTCCACCCACTTTGATACATAATCCACAGCCAACAGAATGTATAGATACTCATGAGATGATGGGAAGGGTCTCATAAAATCAATACCCCATATATCAAATACCTCTACCTCTTGGAAAATATTCAAGGTCATCTCATCTCTTCTTGATAACCCCCCAACTCTTCGGCATCTATCACATCTAGCAAAGAACATATGACAATCTTTAAAAATTGAGGGCCAATAAAAACCACATTGGAATGAATACCTTTTGAGCCGTCTTAATGGAGTTAAAATGTCCTCCATAAGGTAATGAGTGGAAATGGGTGAGCACACTATGAATCTCCTCATTCGGGATGCATATCCTAATAATGGAATCCGCACATCTACGATACAAATAGGAATCATCCCAAATGTAATGACGCACCTCCTTGTATAACCTCTTCCTTGCATTAGAGTTCATTCCATAAGGAATTGCTCCACTTGCCAAAAAGTTGGCAAAATCGGCATACCATGGTGCTTCATCCTCTATCTTCCAAATTTTCGTTCCTTCCACTGTTTGCCAAAATCGTGTACGCAAGTGTACGCGGTCATTGTTGTCGTGGCAAGTTAACCAAGTTAAATATCGAACACAGTGAAACGATGCAATATCAAGCAAGCATTGAATGTTCACAAGGGCAAATAGTTAGGAAAACAAGAAAAGGTCATGTTTTCTATCTACTTCACAAAGCAAAGTAAAAGCTAACTATCACCTCTAAGAAGTGAGCAAGTGTGATGTGTGTGCATGGAAGTAATCCTACTATAGTTTATCTAGTGTCCTATCCATCCTAGCATGCAAAAGGTCTCTTAGTATCTTAGTCAAGCCAACTAGTGTTTAGATCTCTGTAATAACACAAGCTTAAGGGCCCTATTGGGTGTCTAGATCTCCCTACAACTTCCAACACTCTAATTAAGAGGTCTAGGCTAATATGCAATTCTCATTGGTCATACAAGCCAAATATCAAACACTTGGTATGCATAAAGTTCTTATATCTCAATTCTCGTTTCATAGCTAACCATATAGGCACATACAATCCAATTAAACATCCCCAGCATTCATACAAGTCATTAATAAGAGAACTAATCCATCAAGATCACTAATTCATGCATAGGATTAACAAGAACTAAATTCACTATAGTATTCATGCAACCATGCAACAAAGATATTAGCCCATGGCTAACTGATAATGATAATCAACAATTAACATTCTAATCATCATGAATATTAACTAAAATAAGAAAATTAACTAAAATCTTACCATATGTGGAGAAATTGAATACAATGTACAAACCTCCAAAATGCTAACTCTTGATCCAAAGCTTGAAAACATAAATCGAACCTTAGAAACATAGCTAATAACGAGACTAAACTAATGGAATAAATGGATTAAAGTTATTGAAGAAAGAAGATTGAATTTAACTAAGAACCCAGTTAGTAACAACCTAATTCTCTCTCTAAACTAATCTAAGAACTCGGAAATATGAAGAGTATAATGAAAGATCTGATCCTTGAGATATTTATAGTGCCCACAATGTTTATTCCAAAGTGCCCTTCATTAAACGCGCAAAAAGATGAAACTGTCCTTGATTTGGTGAAGAAATAAGTTACGCACGAGTAAGATCGTGTGGCTGTGCATGCGGTTCCTTCTGCGCACGATCTAGAGAGCTGTTGCATGAACCCTAGCTGCTGGTCGCACGATCCCGTGCGGGTTACGCATGAGTAACTTTTCCGATTTTCGAGCAAACTTGTTTTCTTCATATCTTGAGCTCTAGAACTCCGATTGACGCGATTCTTTTTGCGTTGCGACCCTATCTTCGAGCTCTTCAACATGGTATATCATTTTCACCATTGGATCAACTCACAAATTCTGGATTTTTACAAACTTGCTCGTCTTTCACCTGTTTTGCTTGTTTTCACTACAAAACACAACTTTCTAACCAAAAAGTGTTAAATGCACAAAGTATAGCATTTTAGGGTCAAATATGAACATAAGCACATCAAAACCATATAGAAATTGATACAGAAAGACACAATTATAACCCTAATCACACCCCCAAACTAGATTGTTGCTCAGCCTCGAGCAACGAAGCGATAAGATAGGGGAATAATTGTGTCAATGAAGCATCAAACACAAGTCAAATGCCATGGAAGTATCACCCAATGTCAAGCAAGTCTAAGAATGCAATTTTATCTAGTCAACTATCAACAATGAATCAATAAGCAAGATATCAAATCAATGAGTCAACATCCTCACAAGATAAGTGTTTAGCTCACCACTCAAGTGTTTGAGGTTCTCTCAATCATCACACCACATGCATATACTACCATAAGCTTTGCTCAAGTCTAAGTTCTCCACCAGTTGAAATGACAAATCATTCACATATCACTGAGGACTTTCATAAGGTTGTAGTGTTGGCTCTTTGGTACCACTACAAGAAAAATGATGTTTTACAACACCAGAAAGACAACGGTTTTGCTAAAAATTGTTGTCTAAAGTTAAAAATATGTTGCGTAAAGTATAACCGTTGTTTTTTATAGATGGAATATGATGTTACACAACGGTTTTGGTGAACCGTTGTCTAATCTCAAAAAGCGGCGTTGTAAAGAGGTACTTTACTACAACAATTTTTGACCCGTAGTATATTTATGTTGTATATTTGTGTTTTTAACCATTGTCTTTACTACAAAGGCGACGTTGTTAAAGAGTATGTTACTACAACGGTTTTGAACCGGTGTATATTCGTGTTGTATATCTTTGTTTTTAAGAAAAATTACTGAAAGACAATGGTAATCAAACCGTTGTCTATTTGCAAAATATGACGTTGTAAAAAAGTATATTATTACGACACTTTTTTGAACTGTTGTACATATACATTGTATATCAATGTTTTTTTAGGAATAAATTACTGAAAGACAACGAGTATGCAACCGTTGTATATCACTATAAAAGCGGCATTGTAAAATGTTTTATATTTTCATCAAATGGTGTTGTATAAAACTATGTACTATAATATATGGTGTATGACCGTTGTAGTAACATATATTACTTGATGATTTTTATAATTAACACTTTTAACTAATTAAAACTAGCACTTTATGTTATTTTGAAATGACACTTCTATAATTTAGAAATAGAATAATAAAAAAAGAAATTTAACACAATTCAATTACATTTTCTTATTATTTTTAAAAAAAATTATTTTCATGCAAATTACTATATTTTGAATTATTTGAATGATTAGGCACCTACTAATTATTAGTGTGATTTAAACTATTTAATATTTTAAATTAAAATGATAATTTGAATCAATCTTTTGAATTAATAGAATTATTGGAATTAATGATTATAATGATTTGAATTAATATTTAGAAATATATTATTACATATATATATATATATATATATATATGATAATTTTATGTATACAAGTATTACAAAATTAAAATATATAATTTTATATTAGTATAATTACATAATATAATAATAATAAAATAAATATATAACACGTAATTAAAATAAAAAGTATATATCGTATATATATATATTTATAATGAAATATTGAACAAGAAATACCACTTGCCCAAATGGCAAGACACTCATTCACATATACTAGATGTCACGGGTTCAAACCCCCTCTCACGCAAAGGGAGGATGATATTCGTGCGGGTTGGACCCGGATCAGTTTAGCCCGCGGGTCTGACCCACGAAATTATTATTTTTTATTTCACAAAAACAACGGCTCACAACCGTTGTCTATAGTCACAAATAAGGATATGAACATGCTACAACAACATATTTCATATGTATAGACAACAATTAATAATCGTTGTAGTAACAAAGAAAAGACAACGGCTCACAACCATTGTCTATAGTCACAAACAAGGATATGCACATGCTACAACAACATATTTTATATGTATAGACAACAGTTAATAATCGTTGTAGTAACAATGAAAAGACCATTCCATTAACCGTTGTCTAAACTTGATACTTACTACAACATGAGCTTCTACAACGACATTTTTTATAGAAAGACAACAGGTTTCCACTATTGTCATATCCATTTTTTCTTGTAGTGTAGGGAAGGAATATATGGATAAAAGTGACTAAGTATGATTAGTAAAACATAGAAGGAATCAAAGTAGAGATCATATCTTCATGCAATGTTTCACATACTCATCTTCATGCTCTTTCAAAATCACACTTTCAAAGATCATTCTTCCCTTTTTGACAAATTGTGAACATACTCACAACAAAAGTCAAAATTGACCATATTCTCAACAAAAGTCAACCTTTTTCTTATGCTTGCTAGCACTTGCTCTTGAACCTTTCTTTTCACATCAATCCATGCATAGAATTTCTTGAATATCTTTCACTTAGGCCACCAAGTTCTTCATCAAATCAGCAATCTTCCTTCCTTCTTTTCTCTCTACTAATCATAAGGACAAGAGAGTTCCAAAAAGGAAGGAAAATGACTTAAAGTGTGGTTAGCCAAAGGAAAGGATTATAGGCACGAAATGGTGAGCAATGGATTATAATATCATTGGTAGGCTCATAAGGCAAAGTGGCTCAATATAGATCAAAGAAATGCCTCATATCATATCATGTGAACTCTTCATCTAATGTAGCCTCAAATAAGACCAAAGCCAAGTTCTAGAGTAAAATGCACATGTGTGGAACTCACATAAAAGAATATCATCCGTTTAAGATTGAAACGGGCATCATAGGCTCAAAACTCACGGGATAAGGCGATCATGACTCATATCATATAAAAATGCTCAAATCATCAAAGTATAAAATCCATCACAAACTAAACAAGACATTAATCAAGAGATAAGTCCACTACATGTCATCTATACTATCAACTCATCCACACAATCATAAACATATCTCATGCATCACTACTCAAAACTAGCAACAATATGGTTAAATTCAACAAGCAAAACAAGACATCATAATAGGCACATGACCTAAAAACATCATAGAAGCACTAGAATCATCCTAAACATAGCATTGCAATGAGATTTACGAAACGAACACACCCCCCAAACTTTTTTGGACCAAGGGTCTAAAAAGTTTGGCAAGAGTGAAAAAAAGATCATGCAATGCTCAAATCAAAGCACAATACAACCAGATCATCACTTAAGCTCAAAATAGCAATCTACAATCAAGCAAACTAAAACTAGGAAAGAAAGCTTAAGAAGAGTGTAGACATACCTTGAGTTGGGATCAAGAATAGGAGAGTGACTTGCCACTTTCACGAAAATTTCCTTCTTGGCCGAGTAGAAAGAGAATTCTCCTCAAGACATCCTTTCTAAAGCTCACAAATCACATCAATTATCATTGCAAATAAAATTTTAAGAACGAACACACCCCCAAACTTTTTCGGATCCAGGATCCTAAAAGTTTGGAAAAGAAATGATGAATATGGTATAAGCTAAGCAATTAAGCACACACCAAGTATAATCATGCACAACACACTCACATAACAATCCTACCATTTCAATATAAACTCCCCCACAACATTCTTGTTTCAAATACCTATCAAACTAAATCAAACAAACAAGAAACAAAATTATCAAACTAACAAAGCAAACAAAACAAGCAACAATTGTGTAACGATGGGTTGTCTCCCATCTAGTGCTTGGATTTAACGTCCCCTAGCCGGACGACACTAATGTTAGCTAAATGGTCAAGGATATTTATCATCCCTCCCATCAAACAACAATCTCATAGCATAATGACTAAGAAAACATGTAGGATTTCTACCCCAAAGACCTACTTTCCTTATCATTTTGAATTTGTAAGCACATGCTTATTCTTCCTCATTTCTTCTCAAACCAATCCACCCCCATCTCCTACTGTCAAAGATGTTCAAGAGAATTTGCAATTCAATCTTATTATCAAATCTATCAAGAGGCAAGACAAATTCACAATAAACAATATGATCAAATATAGCACAAGTAGAAGAGTCCAAGGGTTTAGAAATGTTCATTTCAATTGTAGGCTCCTCTTCCACTTTATTTTGTTGTTTTTCTTCAATGAAGCTCAAATCCATGAATGGACCTTTATCTTCCTCTTCTAGTTCTTCCTCTTTTCCTCCTCTTGAATCTTCTTTTTCCTTACCCTCTACATCTTGTTCTTAATTTCTATCAATTTCAACAAGAGGAATGTCATACTCAATATCATTACAAGAAGGATCAAGATCATGATCAAGAGAATTAATAAAAGGATTAGTGAAACTCTTAAGGTAGAAAGCTTTTTGAACACAAGACTCTTTAATCTCCTTAAACTCATCATTGTTGAGAATTTTCTTATCAAAATCAAAGAAATCATAAAGGTCCTTGTATTCATCATGATCATCACAATCATCCTCTTCACTCTCAATTTCATACTCTTCCTTTTCACTTTCATCTCTTTGCTCTTCTTCTAGTCCATCCCTCTCTTCTTCTTGATCCCTAATCAATATAGCATGAGGATAATTATAACCAATATCATCAACAATAATAGGAATCTCATAATCAATGTATGCATTAGAAGGATTAATAAATTTTTTAGCATTGAGACAAATCTCGTAAAGAAAGAGTTTTCTTCTCCTTATGATGATCCTCATCTTCATCTTCTAGATTACCCCCATCTTCCTCCTCACAAGTCTCATTGGCTTGCGTGCTCAATTGCTCCAAGTAGAGCCCTAACTTCTCCATTCGCACACTCCAAGCCAATTGTTCAATTTGGAACTCCAAGAACTTGAATTGGTCACCTTGAGCTTTGCAAATTTTATCAAACTTCTTGTTTTTCTCCTCAAAGTGCCTTTCATCTTCTATTCTAATTTCTTCCAATTTCGTGAGAATTTGAGCTAAAATGTCTTCCTCATAGCTTGAAGAAGTGTCTTCTTGATGGAAGGGCATAGGAGGATATGAAGTGTAGGAGCATGTATTTTGATAAGGACTGTAGGAATATGGATCTTCATATGAGTAGGAACATGTATCATCATAATAGGAGTAGGAATCTTGATATGACGTTTCGCAAATCTCATGATCTTGTTGGGTCAATTGCTACAATTGGAGCTCTAAGCTCTTGATATGATCTCCTTGAGATTTGAGAATTTTATCAAACTTCACATCGGTCTCCTCAAAGAGCTTTTCATCCTCCCTTTGAATTTCTTCGAGTTGATTGAGGATGTAAGCTAGAGTATCATTAATATGGCTTAGAGGAGCTTCTTCATGATGGCAAGGTATAGGAGAGTAAGGATCTTCTTGTGGAGGTGATGGTTTATATGGGTAAGGTTAATATGCGTAGGAATTAGGAGGACGTATGTTTTGTGAAGAATACGAGCAATGGTTGTATTCGTCCATCTTCAATCAAGCTCACTCCTACAAAAATAAGCAAGTATCAACACTCACCAAGAATGATCAAAGAAAAACAAAGAAACTGAGTAAAAATCAATACAAGCCTAACAAAGTGATCAATTCCCCGGCAACGGTTGCAAAAACATGTTTTCCAAAATTGTGTATGATTTCCACGCAAGTGTACGTGGTCGTTGTTGTCGTGGCAAGTTAACCAAGTTAAATATCGAACAGAGGGAAATGATGCGATATCAAGCAAGCATTGAATGTTCACAAAGGCTAATAGCTAGGAAAACAAGAAAAGGTCATATTTTCTATCTACTTCACGAAGCAAAGTAAAAGCTAACTATCACCTCTAAGAAGTGAGAAAGTGTGATGTGCGTGCATAGATGTAATCCTACTATAGTTCCTCTAGTGTCCTATCCATCTGATGCGAGAGGAAAATTTAGATTACGGATTGAGCCAATATCTTTAGTATATTAGATTAATATCCTTAGAATATTAGATTTATCTTTAGATTTGCTTTCATATCTTAATTCGTATCTAAGAGTTCTATTATATTTTCCTATATTGTTGCAAGAAGTTAGGATGATAGTATCTTATGAATTCTATAAATACTATCAGATGTACTCGTGAATTATTATTGAGAAATAAATTAATTATTATTAGCAATTATTTGCGATTTTCGTTGGCTTGCTGGCCTGAGTCAGAGCCGCGAATTAATATTTGCGCCTTCGAACGCTTGCTGGCCTGAGCCAGGGCTTCGATTTTACTGAGTAAATTTTGTGATTCTCATCATTGGTGCTTTCATTGAGAGGAAGAGAACAACTGAGAATCACAATTATGGCCAAATCACATCGGGATCGTATCATGCTATTGGAGACGAGAATGGACTCGATTGAGAATGGTTTCGTGAGCATGGAGAACAAGATCAATGATCTGGTGTGGGTTATGGAGAAATTGGGTCAACAGATGGAACAACTCGTGAAGAATAGTTCACAAAAGAAGTAGAGGACAAAGCATCGCGGTTCCCCGGAGTATTTACCGCCTCAATCGGGCGCACACCTTACCAGACTGATTTCCGCCAACGATGATGCTGACTGCGTGGATGTGGAAGAGGAACATGTTAATGGGCCTGTTGCCCTAATGCCTTCTGTTGGGCCTTCTACTTTGGTTCTTTATTTGAGCCCTGTTGCAAATAATTTCCATGGCCCAAATACAAATTATGAAGATGAGTCATACGTTTCTGAGAAATTATTTTTTTATTTGGAGAAATTAAGTGGGTTTGAATTTAATAATTATCATTATTATATAAATAATGATAATTATTTTAATAATTTTTTAAAGACTTCAAGTGGTGTTTACCGTCTTAAGATTTTGGGAAAAATACGGACGACAGATGTTTTTGAAGTTCATGGGTTAGAGATTTTTGTTCTTCTTCCAGATGTTGAACTCGCTGTCGTCTCTCTTCTACAGTTCAAGACAAAGATTCTTCCAAATTCGAGGATGAATTTTTTTGAAGGGGGCGGGAATGATGCGAAAGGAAAATTTAGATTACAGATTGAGCCAATATCTTTAGTAAATTAGATTAATATCCTTAGAATATTAGATTTATCTTTAGATTTGCTTTCATATCTTAATTCGTATCTAAGACTTCTATTATATTTTCCTATATTGTTGCAAGAAGTTAGGATGATAGTATCTTATGAATTCTATAAATACTATCAGATGTACTCGTGAATTATTATTGAGAAATAAATTAATTATTATTAGCAATTATTTGCGATTTTCGTTGGCTTGCTGGCCTGAGTCAGAGCCGCGAATTAATATTTGCGCCTTCGAACGCTTGCTGGCCTGAGCCAGGGCTTCGATTTTACTGAGTAAATTTTGTGATTCTCATCATTCATCATTGGTGCTTTCATTGAGAGAGGAGAACAACTGAGAATCACAATTATGGCCAGATCACATCGGGATCGTATCATGCTATTGGAGGTGAGAGTGGACTCGATTGAGAATGGTTTCGTGAGCATGAAGAACAAGATCGATGATCTGGTGCGGGTTATGGAGAAATTGGGTCAACAGATGGAACAACTCGTGAAGAATAGTTCACAAAAGAAGCAGAGGACAAAGCATCGTGGTTCCCCGGAGTATTT
Source organism: Prunella vulgaris (assembly GCA_026898435.1). Taxonomy (NCBI): domain Eukaryota; kingdom Viridiplantae; phylum Streptophyta; class Magnoliopsida; order Lamiales; family Lamiaceae; genus Prunella; species Prunella vulgaris. The sequence goes on along the minus strand of JAPKLY010000285.1, from coordinate 387,215 downwards.
ACCGCCTCAATCGGGCGCACACCTTACCGGACTGATTTCTGCCAACGATGATGTTGACTGCGTGGATGTGGAAGAGGAACATGTTAATGGGCCTGTTGCCCTAATGCCTTCTGTTGGGCCTTCTACTTTGGTTCTTTATTTGAGCCCTGTTGCAAATAATTTACATGGCCCAAATACAAATTATGAAGATGAGTCTTACGTTTCTGAGAAATTATTATTTGATTTGGAGAAATTAAGTGGGTTTGAATTTAATAATTTTTTAAAGACTCCAAGTGGTGTTTACTGTCTTAAGATTTTGGGAAAAATACTGACGGCAGATATTTTTGAAGTTCATGGGTTAGAGATTTTTGTTCATCTTCCAGATGTTGAACGCGCTGTCGTCTCTCTTCTACAGTTCAAGACAAAGATTCTTCCAAATTCGAGGACGATTTTTTTCGAAGGGGGCGGGAATGATGCGAGAGGAAAATTTAGATTATGGATTTAGCCAATATCTTTAGTATATTAGATTAATATCCGTAGGGCTCATTTGGTTCGTAAGATAAAAATATCTATCCGCCAAAAACATGCATATTTTTGGCGGATAGATACTTTTATCTTACGAACCAAATGAGCCCTTAGAATATTAGATTTATCTTTAGATTTGCTTTCATATCTTAATTCGTATCTAAGACTTCTATTATATTTTCCTATATTGTTGCAAGAAGTTAGGATGATAGTATCTTATGAATTCTATAAATACTATCAGATGTACTCGTGAATTAATATTGATAAAAAAATTAATTCTTATTAGCAATTATTTGCGATCTTCGTTGGCTTGCTGGCCCGAGTCAGAGCCGCGAATTAATATTGTGATTCGAACGCTTGCTGGCCTGAGCCAGGGCTTCGATTTTATTGTGTAAATTTTGTGATTCTCATCACCATCCTAGCCCACAAAAGGTCTCTTAGTGTCTTAGTCAAGTCAACTAGTGTTTAGATCTGTCTAATAACACAAGCTTAAGGGCACTATTGGGTGTCTAGATCTCTCTACAACTCCCAACACTCTAATTAAAAGGTCTAGGCTAATATCAAATTCTTATTGGTCATACAAGCCAAATATCAAACACTTGGTATGCATATAGTTCTTATAGCTCAATTCTCATTTCATAGCTAACCATATAGGCACATTCAATCCAATTAAACATCTCCAGCATTCATACAAGTCATTAATAAGAGAACTAATCCATCAAGATCACTAATTCATGGATAGGATTAACAAGAATTAAATTCACCATAGTATTCATGCAACCATGCAACAAGGATATTAGTCTATGGCTAATTGATAATGAAAATCAACAATTAACATTGTGCACCAGCCTTAACCACCATTTACTAAGCAAACTCAGAGAAAACATTTTCAGAAACTAAAACGAGTAGAAACTAAGGGCTCACATTCCGCATGTACTCTAGCTTACTGAGATAGTAGTCCAACTGACTTGCTTTCGAACAGTCTGTAGGTTTGTTATCTCTACTGAGCTTCTGAGCACACTACTCACACTCAGCCTATCTGACTCCATACTGACTTGTCCCTGCTGCCCCTGTGGACTATCAGTTTTGCTGAGTAATTCAGGATCTTCTTGACTAAGCGTGTTAGAGCATTTTTCTGAGTATTCGGGACCAACAAGTGGTATCAGAGCAGTGGTTCAAAAGACCACTGACTTTGTTTACCAATAGTTTCTGAGGAGAAACTTTTGGTGGTCAACTGAACAGATCTATTTCTGAAAACTGCATATCATGGCATCCATTTCTAAGCGCCTTGAGGGCAGTCTTCCTGAGTTCTCTATTGATAATTATGACTATTGGAAATTCAGGGTCCTTGCACATCTCTACTCCATCCATGATCAGATGCCGAAGGTGATTAAGCATGGTCCGATCAAGTTCATGAGGAATCTTCCGACCACCTGACCTGTTGCTGGTAATGTCCCTATTCCGGCTGCCAGTGATGAAGAAGTGGAGAGGTCCGCGCTTACATCTGACCAGATTAAGTAAATCAGACTGGATAATGTTGCGAAGAACATTACACTCCACACCGTTTATTATGAGAATTCGGTTAGGCTCTTGCATCTAAAGACCGCGAAGGAGATCTGGGATGCGTTGAAGGAGATTAGTGAGGTCTCAGAGAAGATCAAGGAGAACAAGCGTGATCTTGCTATCAAGAAGTTTGAGGCCTTTTGGATGTTGGAAGGAGAGACCATCGATCAGATGGAAGCTCGGTTCATTAAGACGATGAACGAGCTGGCAACCCTTGGGAAGAACTTTCCCAAGAGGGAGGTGTCGTCTAAAATCCTGAACTGTCTCCCTGAAAGATGGGACACTGGAGTGATCTTGTTGAAGAACACTCAGGATCTCACTAACATTCCTTACTCTCACCTATTCTCAGAGTTAAAGGCTCTGGAGTTCGACCTCGATAAGAGGAAGATGAAGGGTGTTGTCAGTAAGGATGTGAGTGAGGAGAAGACACCTGAGAAGGAATAGAGCGTGGCTCTTAAAGCTACTCTTGAGCCTGAGGCTGGATCTGGCTCTAAGTCACATAAGGATATGAACAATGACGAGCTAGCCCTGGAGTATAGCCTGATGGCATGACATTTCGAGAAACTGAACTCTCGATTCGGTAGGTATAAGAAGTTTTATACTGACACCCGTGATCGTAGGTATTCCAGCCCCAGGAGATCGAGCCCCCGGAGGGAAGAGAGGAGGGGTTTAGATTCCAGGAGAGAAAGAGATGAGCCTGAGCGGCGGAGAGATGAGAAAAGCTCCAAGAGGAGAGACGACACTGAGCCCAGAAGATCCAGCTTAAAACCTGAATGATCATCAGGGAGCCGGAGGGAGTAGTCAGATAAGAGGTACACTGACAAAAAGGGTGTTTCTGATGTAGATCAGTGCTACTAGTGCCAGAAGACTGGACATTATCAGTATGATTGTCCAGAGCTCAGTGCTCGAGAGAGAGAAGATCGGAGAGCAAAGAAAGAGCTCAGGGCATCAGATCGGAGAGCCCTAGTTGCTGAGGATTCCTCATATTCAGATGGCCTAGGACGCCGATCCCCTGAACTCTTCTCCGAGAAGAGTATGATGACATTTGTCTCATGGCAGATGATGAGGTATGTTCTTCTGGCTCTTCTCCTGATCACGCACCTGGGCTTAACTCTGATTCAGAAAGAGAGCTCGACCTTGATAGTTGATTTCTCTAGGCTGCAGGAGACTCATATTCACACAGTGGATGTGAATGCACAACTGAGTGGGGAGAATGATTGGTTAACTCTCTCAGATTGAGAGATACTGAGGAAGCCCTCAGATTAGTAAATCTCCAGGAAGAGTTGCTTCATGCTTGGAATAAGCATGATGAAACTCCACTGGCGGTTGAAAGACTGAATGGTGTAATCAGCTCACTGATTGAGACTCGTGACATTGATTTGTTCCTTGTTCAGGAACAGCTGATGATTGAGTGAATTTCTCTGAGAGAGATGTTCGAAACTGAGTGGCAAGCTCGCCTTGGTGTTGAGCAAACCGCTTGGGATCTTGAGCTGATCTCAAAAGAGAATCAGAAGCTAGTGCTTCAATACACCACTGAGATTGAGGCCCTGAAAAAGAAAAATGGGCACCTTGAGGAAAAGCTGAAGATGTTACACACATCTTCCCAAGTGGTTGATGAGTTAACAAGTTTCTCTCAGCTGACCGATGGTGCAGAAGCTGGGTTAGGCTTTGATGCCTCTAAAGACCCAAAGGGCAAAAAGAAGAGAGGTGATTCAGGGAGCAACTCTCAGAAAAAGTTTGTCCCTGCCCAAACTGATGACAAGGGCCCTAGTGTTGCTCATCAGGACAAGGGCAAAGGGATGGAGAAAGTGCCTACTGAACCTGTCAGGCAAAGGACTGAGGACCAAAGGCCAAAACCTAAGGGAAAGGCCAAAGCCCCTCATCCTAAGTCGAGGAAGAAGGACCAAGGGAACTCCAAGGCTCAGCCTAGGAATCCTCAGGCTGGAAAGAATTCTGCCCCAAGCACCTCTCAAGGTCAGCCTCAGAATGCTCAGGGTGGAAGGAACTCTGGTCAGAGGAGGCCTCAGGCAAGGCCAATGAATGCTGAGGTCTAGAGGCCTCAAGCAGGGCACAGGGCCCATTAGGAGCATCCTAATCCTCAGAGGAGAAGGACAAACCAGGTGGCCTCTGAAAGGCAACAGAGACCTGACTCCGATAACACTCAGGCCAGACCTCAAGTGCCTAGAGGTCAGGCCCGAGCTGCTCCTTCCCAGGACAGACCTCAGCCCAATGCACCCAGGCCAAGGAGGAACAGGAGGCCCGTCCCCAGGAATCAATCCAGGGCTCCTGAGACTCAGGCTGACACCCATACACTCTCAACTTCCCAGGCATAAAGGAAGAAGAGGACAATATATATTGATGTTTCAGGGAGACATGTTTACACTTCTGATGCCATCAGAATTGTTAAACAAATCTGGATCCCGAAGGGTATGGCTGACACTGTAGGACTCAATACGAGATGGGTACCTGAGGCCTGATTCTTTTCAGGTCACTGCGAGCTACAAGAAGAGTAAGGAGGATCTGATGAAGGACTGGTACTTGGACTCAGGATGTTCCAGGCACATGACCGCATTTCGTGATCTCCTTCAAGACTACGTAGCTCAGGAAAGCCCACAGGTAACCTTTGGTGATAACTCTAAGGGTTTCACCAGAGGATTCGGTACCCTTGTTGTTGGTTGTGTGAGAGTGCTTAATGTATCCTATGTTGAGGGTCTTAGGTATAACCTGCTTTCGGTCAGTCAGTTTTGTGACCGAGGATATAGTGTAGAGTTTACATCTAACATATGCCTTGTGAAAGACAAATCTACACTGCAGGTTCTGATTACAGGTGTCGGGAGAGGGAACGTATATTTTGCTGACTTTAAGAGCAGCTCTCCTGAAACTTATTTGGTTGCTAAGAGCTCATCTGATCTTAGTTGGCTTTGGCATAAACGCCTGAGTCACTTAAACTTCAAGATTATTAAAAAAATCTCTCGACTTTCTCTTGTAGAAGGTCTACCTAATAAAGTTTTTAGCAAAGACCACGTGTGCGGAGCATGTCAGGAAGGCAAGCAAACCAAAGCCTCATTCAAGGAGAAAGATGCCTTCTCAACTGACAGAGTGCTTCAGCTCCTGCACATGGATCTCTTTGGTCCGATTACTCCTGTCAGCATGAATGGTAGGAAATATAATCTTGTTGTTGTTGATGATTATTCCCGGTACACATGGGTTGTTTTCTTGCTGAACAAGAAGGAGACTCAGGTCAAGCTTCCGGAGTTACTCAAGAAATTGAGTACTAAACAGGGTCAGAGCATCGTCAGGATCAGATCAGATCGGGGAACTGAGTTTATTAACTCAATTACAACTGATTTTTGTACTGATCTTGGTATTGCTCATGAGACTTCTGTAGCCAGGACCCCTCAGCAGAATGGGGTAGCTGAGAGAAGGAACCGGACCCTGAAGGAAGCTGCCCGGACCATGTTGACTGAGTTAGGACTGCCCAAGAAGTACTGAGCTGAAGCAATCAACACTGCTTGTTACACTCAGAACCGATCTATGCTGAACAAACAACATGCTCAGACACCTTATGAAACTTGGAATAAAAGGAAGCCTCACATCTCCTATTTCCATATTTTTAGGTGTAAGTGTTTCATCTTGAACAATGGTTAAGACCAGCTGAAAGCCTTTGATAGAAAGTCTGATGAGGGAGTTTTCTTAGGATACTCCTCAATCAGCAAAGCTTTCAGGGTGTATAATTGTCGGACCCTTTGTGTGGAGGAAACACCTCATGTTGTGTTTGATGAGACTGCATCAGTGCGTAGAAAACAGGTTCCGAGTCCTGACACTAAGGGGGTTACCAAAAGGGTGACGAGACTGAGCCTGAAGAATCCTGAGTTCAAGGTCAAATTTGTGAATGCTCCCATGGGATGGGATGATGATGACGATCAGGATGGACCTCAGGCCAACCCTCAGCAAGCCCCAGCCTCAGAGAACGTTGAGTCTCAGACAGAGGCACAGACTCAAACTGAGGTACGTACTATCGGTGATGATGCTTCTGCACCTGAGACAATTACTGAGTCCAACTCTATAGGGGGAAATAATGTCCCTGATATTGTACAACCCTCAGGGAATGACTCAGTGTCCCCTGTTCTTGCTCGTTCCGCTTCTTTGCCTGTTATTGTCTAGACTAACATTTCAGGATCAGGTGAGGGAACGTCAGCAGCTCCCAGTGCAGCCGTCAGTAGGAGGCGGTGGCTAGATGATCACTCATTGGCTGACATAATTGGTGATGTCAATGACGGGGTCAGGACAAGGTTGTCCTTTGGCGAGAGTGCTATGTTTTGTTGTTTCCTGAGTGATCAGGAACCTAAGAATATAGAAGAAGCTCTTGCTGACCCCAACTGGATCCTAGCCATGCAGGATGAGCTCAATCAGTTTGAGCGGAAACAGGTTTGGGAGTTAGTTGAGAGACCTAGGCGTCAACATGTTATTGGCACCAAGTGGGTCTTCAAGAACAAGAGGGATGAGAAGAATGTTGTTGTCAGAAATAAGGCCAGACTAGTGGCAAAGGGTTACTCTCAGGCCATTAAATCCAAGCACTCGAAGCATACTTTGAACAACACTCTGCAATTAAATTTCCCTAGTGTTGTAGTAGGATTCACGTTGTATTTTGCTTAGTTTTGATAGCTCTAATCTTTAGCATTGATTTGTATTGCTAGGGTTGTCCTTATTTGGAAACCAAGAATACCAAACCACTCAGAGTGTGAGATTGGTTGGTTAGAAGGACTGGGACTTGTAAAACGCCCAGGGGTCAGTTCCTAAGAGAGGAAGTTGGCTATTCGTGACCCTTGGCATGTAAAAATCAAGTACCTATCCTCAGGGTTTTGAGGATAGCTTCAGGTAAAATCAGGTCGTGGACGTAGGAGTTGGTTATCTCCAAACCACGTTAAAAAGACCCTTGTGTGGTGATTTACTTAGTGTTCAGGATCATAATTGTCATAATATTAAACTGAGCATACTGCATTGTTTTATATTCTTCAGGTTGAATCAATCATCCTGACCTTTAACATTGTGCACCAGCCTTAACCACCATTTACTAAGCAAACTCAGAGAAAACATTTTTAGAAACTAAAACGAGTAGAAACTAAGGGCTCACATTCCGCATGTACTCTAGCTTACTGAGATAGTAGTCCAACTGACTTGCTTCTGAACAATCTGTAGCTTTGTTATCTCTAATGAGCTTCTGAGCACACTACTCACACTCAGCCTATCTGACTCCATACTGACTTGTCCCTGCTGCCCCTGTGGACTATCAGTTTTGCTGAGTAATTCAGGATCTTCTTGACTGAGCGTGTTAGAGCATTTTTCTAAGTATTCGGAAAAATCTGATATCAGTGTATCCCCCCCATACACTGATTTATACTCTTTTCGGGACCAACAAAAGGCATAAAATCACAACCAAAATATGCAATTGTAACACCCCGCATAGGCAGCAGCTTTTAGTCCCTTATTTTTTATTTTGGGCGAAAGCTTTGTGTGTGTTTAGGGTTTAGTCCTTTAAGTTTTTATGCTTTAGTATGTCTTGATTAATTGCTTAGTATTAGTTGTCCAGATTAGTATTAATTGGACCCTTAAGTAGTATTAAGTTTTGAATTTTATTAAGAGAAAGGAAGAGAAGTATTATTGTTGAAGTATTAATTCATTAAGGGTATGTTAGTAATTGAGGAATTAATTTAGGGACTTGACTTTATGAGGTTTTGACCAAGAATAGGATTGATTAATACTTAGAATATTATTAGTATTATTTTCGAAAAATAGGGTGTTAGAATATTAAGTAATTTTCGAAAATATTAAGAGTATAAGACTTTGATTTCTAGTAACTTTATTTATGGAAATAAGTCATATTCTTATGCAAGAGAATTATATGCTTGAAGGTTAAGTATCATAAGAATAAAGAGATGGTAAGGATTTGTTAAATAAGGAAATACGTTGCCAAGTATGGAAATAGAGATACACCAAGATATTGGGCCTATTTTCTTGCCTTTTCCTTGCAATTTCGGCCAGCCCCTTATTCAGCCCCAAACCCTACTTTTCCAACTCTATAAATATGTATTGATCAAGTCTCAAAACCCTTAGACACCCAAGAAAAATCGGCAGCCACCCAGCACCAATTTCGGCCATGTATTGAAGTTAGAGCCAGTTTTTTCAGCATCTTGTAGAAGTAGAAGGAGGGCAGATTTTTGAGAGTTCATAGCACAAGGATTAGTCAAGCCAACGTACAACACTTCTTTATTTTTCAAGACAAGAAAAGGTGGGTGTTTAAACGGTGAAAAGTGGTAACTTCTAGTTCGATTTTTAAATGTTTAGTTGATACTTTGATGTGTTTATGTGCCAAATATGTTATGGATGATCAGATATCATCAATCTATGTTAAAGGCATTCAGATAATGCATATGGTACTCAGATAGTACAAAAGTATGGATACGCGAGGCTTATCAAATTTTAAGAACGAGAGGTATGTTTACATGTTAATGTGTCCTTTATATTTAGACTTCGAACTAAACTATCCCCACGGAGTGATTATTTTATAATTGCTCACCCCTTCACCGAACTATATTCAGATTTTCAAGAGTAAAGATGACGAGATCGGCGATGCGGAGTAAGGTGGATGTGATGCGAGTTAAAGAGTTACAGGAGGAAGATTTTTAATAAATATCAAGTAGGCTTTTATTTCAAGTTTTCAAGTATATTATTTATGGATTTTCGGCACCTTTATGTTGCCATAAGATTTGACGTATGCATGTTTTACTTCATTGAGTGCATGGACACGTAGATTTTTTATTTAGGATTTATTAAGGTTTGATGAATTATGAGATTTTATTTTGGATTTTTATGAGGTATTATGATTATGTGTTAAATTGCATGAGTCTAAGGAATTAAGTTGATGAATTTATTTGTAAAATTTGCAGCTGATGGTCGAAAATTATGTGTATGATTAAGTGTTGATTTATGTGTTTAATTGTTCTTAAGAAATTAGTTATTGTCCTTAGTTTGCATGTTCGATATGTTAAGTTTTATAACTCCAAAAAATTGTTAAATTTTACCAGAATGTTTGCCATGATTTAATATGCACGTTGACCAATTTTCTAGAGTTTTTACTTAGTAGAAGTCGAGGTTCCAATTTTAGTCCTTTATGTGATTCTAGTCACCAAAATTCTAGATTTAAAAATACCAATTTTATGTCTAGCCTATTTTCGAAATTTTGGCAGTTTATTTGCCATAAAATATTAAGTTATTTTGGTCTTAAAACCTGGAGCAAAATCCTTTTAAAGTTTCAGCTTGAATTTAGTCCTATAACTTTATTTTACGAGCTTTTCATGTGTTTTAAAAAGTGAATTCCGTGGCAAGTGCTTATAATATGTCTTGTATGAATTATTTGAGTATTTAGAGGTCTTTAACTGATTGGCAAGATAATGGTATTAACAAATGAATTTTATTAAAAAGAGGAAAAGAAAAAGGTTTAGACAAAGTCCCACAACCCGGGAGTCGGGATCAAAAATTTAATTTGGTCTCGTTAAAAACCTCGCCGAAAAACCACCCTTGTGGAAAACCGGACAGAGGAAAAAAGAGTACCAATTAAATTCAAACATCCCATTGGTAAAAAGAATAGTAATTACAAAAAAAACTACAGAAAAGCATCCTGAGTAGTCTCAACAAAAGTGCAGCCGCCAAACAGCTCCCAATTAACAAAAACTTTAGCCATTAAAACAGCAGTGGAATTAAGAGTAACTCCCCCACAAATGAAAGAAAACGCTAAAAAAACTTCCATGAAAATTGTCCCCATTTCAGCCCCTAAAGTCCAGCAAAATCTGTCCAAAACACGGTTGTGAACCAAAGTAACAGCTGCCCTCCAAATGTAACTCCCTGCATTAATGGAAATTTAACACCAGCTTCATGCCAGCAGCAAGTAAAAGCTGTCAATACTGCCCAACGGTCCAGCCCAGAACAACAGCACAAACTGCAAAAATTAACTCCCAAATTCTATACCAGCACAACAAAAGTGGCAGCAAAACGCCCATGTAACAATAAAATCGCAGTGACTGCCCCAGCAAAATCAAATGCAATGATAGACCTCTGTCATGCTTAAATTAATCAAACCCCAAGGCCTGCTGGACTCCTTAAATAAAACCAATCACATTCAACCCCCAAGAATTCTTACCAACCCAAATATGTGACCAAAACAGATCAACCAACCCCTCCACCAATCTAATGAGACCACAGCAATAGTGGCCAAGTAGATTAGCAGCCTGCACCCTTTCCTTGCAGCACCACTCCAGAAGAAGAACCAGGAGCCAAACTGCCAAACATGATCCCAGGGCCTGAGCTGATAAAAAAAAAAACAGCTTCCAGCCCAGAACAGCAGCATTTCAGAAAGGCAAAGGAACCAGATCCGAGCAGACCCCAACCCCAGCAAACACCAACCTGTTGTACCTACCATACCAGCGCAACAATATAACAGACAGGGGAATGAGCAACTCCCCTACACTCAGCTAAAAGAAGTGACACCAAGAAGATACGAACAACCCTCCAGTGAATACACTCCCTTGCCAAAAAGAAAAGTATAATTTCACAGCAAACCAAATTGTAACAGCTAAAAGCAATCAATATATGTAACTCCCAAATTCTTTCAATTCCGTCAACAGCAATGAATTGCCAAAACTCCCTGCCCAAGATGCACAAAGAGCCACTCTCAATAACAAAAACCACCCTCAATGACAGCTGGCCTACAGCAAACATAGAAACAAACCAATCTGTGAAAACCAACAGCCCTGAACAACAACAATAACACCCTGCTGTGAAATAAACCAGGAGCCAAGAAAGGTCTCCAAGAAACCAGAATCCACAAAGGATTCAGAAAAGTAAATCCTTTTAGCCAGAACTTCCCCAAAAATTCCTGGAACAAGGAACAACATCTGAACACCAAAAAAAAAAAACAGAAATTCAACATCTATAAGTTAAGACTTAACTCTGTGAAAATCAGCATGCATATCCGTATAAAGATAATGCCCAAGGAACTCCGGGCAGGGACCCTCCCAAACCTCCGTAGTCCGTCTGCGAGCTAACAAACCCGCAATGGAATTACCCTCACGAAAAATATGAGAAAAACAAACCGACATAGAAGGCAACAATCCTAAAACCGAATTCCACCTAGACCTTATCCGCCACGGAACAAGACTCAAATCCTGACGCATCGTTTTAACAGCAAGTATCGAATCCGATTCTACCCAAAGACCACACCAACCACGTGCATGGGCCAATTCAACCGCCCAGAAAATAGCAGAAAGCTCCACCTCAATAGGCCAGCCCCAACCTACCTGCTTCGATGCAGCCATCATGAAAAAACCACGGTGATTACGAAAAATAATCCCAGCATAACCAATGCAAGGAGGTGAACCTAAGCTAGCATCCACATTAACCTTGACCCAACCTGGAGGAGGGGGCTGCCATCTCCCACTGATCACCTTAGGAGCCAATCGTGAACGTAATTGGGTACCCAACTGCCTTACAATAAGAAGTTCAGCAACCAAGCCAAAGGAATGACCCCCGACCATACCTGCAGCATCCCGAACATGAGCAAGCACCAAAGCTAAACACCTTCTAGGGGAGACATCAATCTCATCATGGACCCGGAGATTACGCATGCTCCAAATTCCCCAAATTATAGTGACAAAGGTTAGCTGCCACAACCTCCCAATTTGTGAGGAGAAGGGCAAAAGGGACGCATAAACCACCAAGTAAGGGAAACCCTCATTCCAAGGAAGGTTGACACCAAAAAGCTGAGCAAAAAAAACCCACACTTGCCTTGAGAACCCACAGTCTAGAAAAACATGATTCAAATTCTCCATGTCACCCATGCAAAACGGGCAAATAGTAGGGCCTGCAATTCCAAAAGAAAGTAGCCAATCCGAGGTGGGAATCTTCCCATGTAAGGCCCTCCAAACCAAGATAGACCTCAAGGAGGAATATGTGGCTGCCACAGCCAATCAAAGGGAAGAGCAGTAGGCACGACCACACGCAGGCTATCATAAGCTATCCGAGAAGTAAGCGCACCTGAAACCGTATTCCCCCAAACAACAGTATCCTGCCCCTCGGAGACAAAAACCTCTAGTATGTCCTCCACGACATTCAGATAAGCAAGAGCAAATGAGATATCCAAATGCCAACAGCCATCAAAATAAAAATCACCAACCCGTCCCTCTAAAGCACAAGCCACGTGAGGCGGAATACCCAAGGCATCAACCAGGATGTATCCCAACCAATTCTCATGCCAAAAACTAACCATAGAATGTTGCCCAACTAACCAACGAGCACCTGCAGATATACTTGTCAAATGACGTTTCAACCCAGGCCAAATAGAAGAAGGGAAATAAGTCCTGCGCTGGACCCGATCTTTAAAGAAACGGTCATGAAGTAATTGGAGATCCGAGGAACGAGCCTGAAAAACATCCCAAGCCAACTTAAACGTGTAGGAAGCATTTGCAAGACGCAAGGAAAGGATGCCCAAGCCCCCTTCCGAAAGAGGGGAACAACACTTTTTCCACGAGACCGAACAAGACCATTGTCGGGTGAGAATTGATCCTGTCCAAACAAAATTCCGCATAGCCCTATCAACCTTTGAAACCAAGGCAGTAGGCCATTTATACAACGTCATCGAATGAACAAGGGATGCTATAATTACCGAATTAACCAAGCATCGCCTACCAGCCATAGAAAGTGAAGATCCCTTCCAACGAGAAAACTTAGCAATAACCGAATCGGCTAACGCCTGCAAATGAATACGCTTAGGAGCACCAACTAAAAGAGGAACACCAAGATAAGTAAAAGGGAGAGTGCCACAATCAATGCCTGTGACACGTTTCATTCTCCGTTTAATCGCCGTGCTCACCCTTGAGCTAAAGAAAACACGCGATTTCTCAGAATTATAAATTTGTCCCGAAACATTCCCATAATTACGTAAGATATAATGCAAACCCGCCATGCACTCTTTCTTCGCCCGAAGGAAGATAATGATATCATCCGCATAAAATAAATACAGAGGTGCACGACTCAAAGACCTCAAGCTACCAATCTGAAAACCCCAATCCAACCAACGTCCCAAAGCCTCTTCAGCTAAACAAAACAAAAGAGGAGATAAGGGGTCACCCTGGCGAACCCCCCTAGAACAAGCGAAATAACCCTTTGCAACCCCACCCACAAGAATAGAGAGACGAGAGGAGGAAAGGATAGCCCCTATAATGGACCGAAACTTAGGACAAAACCCCATACGACGAAGAACAACAATGAGGAAATCCCAATCAATAGTGTCAAAAGCCTTTTTAATATCAATCTTGACCGCCATGCTAGCTGTTGCCCCCCTCATATGCATTCTATTTAGAGTTTCTGAAGCTAATGCAACACACGTGTGTATACGCTTCCCCGGAACTAAACCATATTGAAAAGGCGTGAGATAAAGGTTGATAAAAGAGCCCAATCTAGTGGCAATGATTTTGGTGAACACCTTAAAAATAAAATTACTAAGCACAATTGGTCGGTAATCCTGAATCCGAGTCGCTCCTGCAAACTTCTTAATGAGAACAACAAAACTGGAATTAATCCCGATCGGTATTGAGGCCGAGCGAAAAAAGAATTCCACAGCCAATAAAAGATCTGACTTCACAATATCCCAACACGTACGGAAAAAGAGACCCGGGAATCCATCCGGCCCAGGCGAGCTTCCTTCATCCAAATCAAATACCGCCAAACGAACTTCCTCCAAGGAAGGACAAGCCACCAGCAGATCATTATGAGAATCAGACACAGTATGAAAAGGTAGAATATCCAATATATGGAAATCATTAACCAAGGAATTGTCTTTTGCAAACAGGAGTTCATAAAAGGAAATAGCATGAGAAGCAATAGCGCCCGTGTCCGAGGTCATAGTCCCATCAATTAACATCTTATCCAGATCATTATGACCATGGCTATTACGTTGAAGAAGGTGGAAAAAAGCAGTATTACGATCCCCATCAGTTAACCAATTCAGACGGAAACGCTGGGAATAAAACTCCCTTTGCCGCTGGAGGAGGCCATTTAAAGAAAATGGATTTAGTATTAGTTAATGGACTATTTTTATACACAACTAGTTTTGATGAGTACACCCAGGTTGTTTCGAAAGTTTTATGTCCCAGCAGCGGTACCAGAATTATTTAAGTATTATTGCATGATTTTTTTGATGTTTTATGTATTGAAAAATGTTAGAATAAGTTTAATTCACATGTGAATATTATTGAAGCATGTTATGTATATTTGTTATGTTATTCCTAGGAATATGCTAAGTGAATATTATTGAAAGATGTTATGAATATTTGCGATGAGAATTTACGATTTCTATGGATGTATTGAATGAGTTATTTATTGTGAAATGTATGATTTATTTAGTTCAAAAAGTATTTTCAAAGAAAAGAATTTTTTTAGAAAAGGGTGCACGTTCTAAAAGAGTGCTTTTATTAAATTTATTTATTAAAAGTGAGACTTCCGCTGATTTTGAGATGCATAGAATTTTAGGGCGTGACAGCAATAATAACACATTAAAATCACTCAATTTTCACCCGAATCACTTCTTCAATCTCTTTCCTTTTTCATGTTATATTTAGAACATCAACATATACTGAGATGATACAAAAACCCTTAAGTTATTAATCTCGCTTTGTATCACTCTACTCTATTATTTCATTTTGTTTTTGTACAAATACATATTTATATCCTTCAGGGATAAAATATTGAGGGGTACGTACGATAGAACAAAATATTTTTCTTTATTTTGCGAATCTAGCTCTCGCACACTTGCTTCTTTCTATTGTACATAATCAAATAGCTTCGAGCACCCAATTAAGATACTGGATCCAGATTTTATAAAGAGCAATTGTGGGTACGAATAAGTTGTCGACAACAATGATATATTTATCTCATGTATTTATTTATTTTAACATTCATGTAAACAAAATCTTCATCATTTCCCAAAATATATACTGATCTGGGTGTTGCGCAAGCACGTGCTTTTTAGTAGGATTTCATATAAATTTAATTCCTAAATGATAAATTAAATTGAGCCTCAAAAGGCCTAATAAATTGAATTGAGCCTCGAACGCCAAATAATTTCAATTGGGCCTCTAAAGTCCAATTAATTCTTGTGGATCTTTAAAGTCCAAGATATCAAACCCAATCATTAAAAAGCCTAAGAAAACAAATCTTAACAAATATCCTTGAAAATTATCAAATCTAGCATCTTTTGAGAATAATTCCCAAATCATATCTACCGGCCCATCATATATGGCCCGTAAATCTAGAATTCTACACCTATAAATAGGGTCTCATTCTAGTCATTTTTCATACACAAGAAGATTAGAGATCGGAGAGGAGGAGCAACTCGGAAGATCCAAGACTTCGAGCATCCTTGAAGATTTAAAGGCATTCTTCGCGGCTTCAAGAGCGTTGCTTGAGTTCTTCATCAACAAAGGTGTTTTGATCCGGGATCTCAGTGTGAAGTCTTCGGTCGACGTTCTTCATCAATGTCGGCATTCGATTCGAAAATACATTGCGAAGCCCCTCCAATCAACGATCATCCACAAGTCGCCAACGATAATAATTCACAACAAGGAGTCAAGAAGATCAGAGCTTAGAGAGAAGCATCAAGATCCAAGACTTCAGTCATCCTTGAAGATTCAAAGGCGTTCTTCACGACATCAAGAGCATTCTTCGAGTTCTTCATCAACAAGATATTTTGATTCGGGATCACGGTACGAAGCCTCAGGTCGGCGTTCAGCATCAACAACGACGTTCGATTCTAAAAACACAGCCAAAGCCCCTCTAATCAACGATCATCCACAAGTCCTCAACGACAACAATCAACACCGTTCATATACAACAACACACCCATAGGGAGTCTAAAGGTGAACACTCAACAAAGTCCTTCCAACAAGGCAATATTAATTTGAAATAAGGCCTAACGCCCTCAAATTAATACCAACTTCAACATCAAACTCGGACCCAACTCAGAAAATCAACAAAGTCCTTTCACAAGGCAACATTAATTCAAGATAAGGATCAACACCCTCGAATTAACATCCAACTCCAAAGTCAACTCCGAACCAGCTCCTACAAATTAACAAAGTCCTTCTAAAGGTAACGTTAATTCAAAACAAGGCTCAAAGCCTTCGAATTAAAAATGCAAGATTAATTTTCAAATGATCCCTTAACTTTGCAATTTTTCTGATTTTGTTTCATATTTACTTTTAGATGATTTAGCCCCACAATTACTTGAATCACTCTTGATTTTAGTCCTAGAATTACTTGAGTTGCTCAATTTTGGAATTACTCAATGTTCATCCCATTACCTATTTTGGAATGATCTAGTCCCCTAGTTATGATACAAGTCGTTTTGAGACTAAATCATTTCAAAAATAATTATGATACTAAAACTGAACAATTCATGTACTTATTTGACTAAATAATTATTTCAAGAAAATAAAAAATAGATATGGGATGAAAATTAAAACGTTCAATAAATTAATGCACTAAATCTTTCCAAATGGGGAGGATTCCAATCTAATTGCAACAATGTATCCTTATGATTTTCAATTTTCCATAAACGCTCCTTAATTTACTAAAAATTAAAAATGTGCCCGAACTTTCTAGATTCCACCGGCTTCTTCGCTGACTCCCTATATAAAGAGGGGGCAACCCTAATTATTCTCAACACAAGCGCCTCCCTTCCACATCTAAATTTCTACAGTAGCGCCTCCCTTGCTTCACTTTCCGACTATTCGATTGAGGGTTTATGCTAGAGAGTGAGGTACATCTATCATTTGGTGTTTTTTATAATCCCAATTCTTTCCAGATCTACTCATTGAGTTGCTCCAATTCGATAAAATCGTTGCTGTTTAGTTTCAAGATTTGCTAATTTATTTCTAATGTTATGGTTATATATATGTAGGAGTGGCTAAATCATGTCATAAGAGAAAACAAGAGACGATGTTTGATTCATCTTTGGATACATCACTTAGATTCATTTTCTTAGGTAGATCTAAAAATCTATATTTTGATTTAGTATTCCTTTTTTGTATTTTCTGCTCTTCATACACCTGTTTATTTTTTTATTAATGGTGTTGATGTGATTGTGCACAGTTGATCCTTAACTTATTTTCCGAATTTTTGTTTTTGATTTTTGTGGAATGCCCTTAGTTCTATCAAATTGTTTTAATTATGCTGGGGTTTTTCGCAAATAAAAAAATTATCTCTTGATTAGTATTTGTTTTATAATTTTTATCTGCTTGGATTTATACTTTCACAATTGGTGGGAATGGTTTTGGGGCATCCAAAGAATTCCAGGTAACAGCTTGTGATATATTACAAATCTATGTCAATAGCCTCTTTTTTTCTCACATTGAGAAACATTATTTTACTTCATTCAAACCCTTGATTTTAAGTAACATGTGGTAACTGATAAACATAACTTTTGGACAGTATAAATTAACTTTTCATCAGATTTTGGTGCCAATTTTTTTTATATTGTCCAATTTTAGTCCCTCAATAAACTAGGTAAATCTATAATTGGTGCAAAGTTGATTGCATGATTTTTGTTGACTATTCATTTTATTCAGGAGGGTTTGATCACTCATATTCTATCATAAACTCAAAAAAATTGTTTCTGGTATGGTTGCTATTCAGTTTTCCAGATATTGATTGTCAATCTGAAATGGTGACTGAGTTAATATTGATTGAAATGGTGCACCCAACTGAATTAATTAGTTGGATAAAACACCAAAATTTAACATTTCATTACAAAAGAAATTATTTGACATACACCTAATAAAAATTTAAGAATTAAATTAAATATAAGTACAATAATACTCCATTATTCTTTTTCTATCTTTTTATTAAATAAAAACATCACGTTGCAAAAAAATAACAATAAAGATTTACCCATATATACTTCATACTTGCCCTTAGTTCCATACTTTTAATAATTTAATTATAAATAAAAAATTCCACGGCAGTGTTCTTGTTCCCAGCAATTTGCAAATGCATCCCCCTAATTTATTTCATATAAATTTATAAATGCATCCCCCTAATTTTATTTCATATAAATTTATAAATGCATCTCTATAACTAATGGATTTTTCTCTAGGGCCCCCAAACTATATATTGCCAAATTTGCAAGGTGACTCTAGAATGTTCTCAAGTATGTATAAAATGAGTGATGCAGAGAAACCCTATTCAACACTAGCCGCCCCTCTTTCTCCGATCCAAATTTCTAGTCAAGATGAAACAACCAAAGTGAAAATGATGATACAAATAAATTAATTTCACACATTTTTATAAAATCAAAATTTATCTAAATATAATTGTTTTTAATTTTTAGATATAATTGTTTTTTTTTTATATAAATTTGTATTTTTGGATAAGATCGAAGAATACATACATAAGACAAGAAAAATGAAAGATTCCACATATTTATATAAGTTCAAAATTCAATAAATAAAAAATATTCGAGTACGTTTTGAATAAAAATAGTGTATGATAAACTTATTATGAAACTGTTTTAAAATATCAAATATTTAGTAAAGTGTATCACATTATTCATTAGGAAATTAAAAGTTAGAATTAATAAAATTTGTAACAAATATAATATAATCATTGA
>JAPKLY010000285.1:245389-313431 GCA_026898435.1 Prunella vulgaris | reverse complement strand
GTGAGACTTCCGCTGATTTGAAATGCTTAGAATTTTAGGGCGTGACACATACCATGACTAATTAAAAAATAGATAAAATCCGATAAATCATGTTATATTTTGGATGGACAAACCACTGATGCTATAATCTGAAATGAATCTAAATAAGATTTGTGGACCACTATTAACATCTTCGAGAGGTTGAATGTTATTGTTGAATTCACAGTAGAATCAAGTGGTCTTTCACGCTGCTGGCGTCATTTTGATTCATTAACATCTAATATTATATCTTTACCGAAATATTCTTCATAAATATGTGATTTGGTAACTCTTCTGGAGTTATTAAAGATGTCCTGTAATATATGATAAAGTATATATATATATATACATTGTGGCCAGTAACACACATTTTGGTAACTCTTCTGGAGTTATTAAAGATGTCCTGTAATATATGATAAAGTATATATATATATATATATATTGTGGCCAGTAACACACATTTTGGTGTGTAGTATTATTTCATATGCAGTGTAATATTAGTTCATATGCAGTGTGGTATTAGTTCATATACAATATGATTTTAGTTCATTCACTGTGACATACTACGTGTGGTGTTAATTCACATATATTATGGTGTTAGTTCATATATATTGTCGTGTTTGTTTATATACAGTATTTTATGTCATTTATCTCTAAAAAATCAAATATCAAAATATTTAAAATAAATTATTGTTCACCATAAAAATTTATTGTGTGTATCATTCACATAATACTTTGCCTTTTTTTTTTTTTTGGGAAAGCAAATAAGCGGAAAACAAACAAGACGTGTTCTATGGCGACGCTTGGCCGAGTCATTCGGCGGAAAAAAAAAAAAGGATTTAGTTTAAGGGCGAATTTTTCGTCCTATTCAGTCGAAGACTATCGATTTTGGTTTTTGATATTGAAGCTAGTTTGAAGATTTTTTATACGAACAGATTTTGGTTTCGATTTTCACGATTTACTAATTCTGGTAACCGAAAAATTGTTTAAAGAAATCGCGGTGGTTTTTTGTTTTGATTTTGTTATGGGTTTTGTTTTGGTGAAGAAAACGATTTTGGGGGGTTTTACTACTTTTGTGGTTTGTGATTTGTGAAAGGCAGGCGCTTTCATTTTTCCAAGGTCAGGAACATGGCGACCGTGTGCTACTGAAACAACCGCCGACCATGGAAGCTAAAAAAAAAATGGTGAGAAAACAAATTTGGCTTGATGATTCCTCCCGTGGTGGCGATTCAGATCAAGGTCAGAGGAATTGAATTCCGGCTGAGGGAAATTTGAGCAGGTGTGTGTCTAATATTTAGAAAAATTGCTTTCTTTTATCTCCAAATGTATGATGCCCAAGAGGTGTTTGATAAAATGCCGGAAAAAGATTTTGGTTCTCATTTTTTGAGTGACGACATGGGATGTTTAGCAGAGATGCTTGAATGTTGATGATTTCGGATGTTTAGTAATTTGATCAAGAAAGATATGCAAAATATAAAATTTCTATAAACATGATATGTGTATATAAACAGAAACGAAATATATGACATATATAAATAAAGCAGATTTCTCAAACAATATGTATAGCATATTTGGCATGCAGATCATTAGTAAACATATGTATATTGATAAATACCCAGTTTTGCAGATAAACAATTATAAAGCCCATTCATATATTGATCTTGAATCCTTTTCTAGTTGAATCCTGGTCCTTACTTTAGTTCTCCATGGTGACTTTGAATACTCAGTATGATGGCCACGTAGATATAAACATAAAAGAATATAATTTATTTTTTATTTAGCTGCATTGATTTAGATATAACCTAGCTAACATAGTGGAAATTGGGTAAAATACCCATTCTAATAAAACAAAAAGTTTTTTACCCACTTCCTTTAAATAAAAAGTTTTCTACCCACTTAATACTTTTTTTCCTAAAATACTCTTAATACTCTTAAATTTTAAAATCTAAATTTTAATAAATCATTATTGTATTTTAAAATTTCACTAAATTCAATTATTACTAAATTAAAGTTTATTAATATTATTACAATTAAAGATAAATATTAATGATTATAGTTATTTATTAAACACCAAAAATTATTGAAAGTCGTACAATTAGTAAATAATAAATAAATAAATCTGATTAAATTATAAAATACTGAATTTTAAGTAATATTATGAATAATAAAATTTTAATAAAAAACTAATATTAATACAATAATAATTAAATATATATTAATAATTGATATTTATTATATACACATTAAATAGCCTTTAATAAGGGCATATGTGTATTTTTATATGAAAGTGGGTAGAAAACTTTTTTTTTAAAAGAAAGTGGGTAAAAATCTTTTTATTTTATTAGAATGGGTATTTTGTTTTTTGTCCCGCTAACATAAGCCCATTAGGCCAAAATCCAAATGATATATCTAATTATTAATGTTCAATATAATATCTTATTTTTTATAACAATTGAAAAGTAAAATCACGATTATGTTCTATAATTAATTTTCATACCATTATATACTCCCTCTGTCCCCAAATTTATTTTCATTTTCTTTTAAAAAATATAATTTTATTATCACACTCACAAACAATCACTTTATTTTTTACAATACCCTTACTTTATCTACTTTATCTCATTATCCTGAAAATCCGTGACCACACTAGTGGGAATAAATTTGGGGGATGGAGGGATTATTACTTGCGAAATCCTCTTGCCATCTCATTTTATAAAAAAGAATTTAAAAACAAATTAGTTTTGTTATGAGATGCAGTTATCACAAATTTTTTTCATTTAAAAAATATATTTATGAGTTTAACTCATCCTACGAGACTACCCACAACATTATTTTGAAAATTTCAAAAATCCTTTCAATTATGAAGTTTTAACTTTAAAATCATTCATATATATCAAAGTTAAACCAAAACATTTGAATATATAAAAGTTAAATCGTTCAAAAATCCTTTTAATTATGAAATTTGAAAAAACATTTGAATATATAAAAATTATAATTATAATTTCAAAATATGTCAAAATTATAATTTTTTTGGAACAAGATTATTTACAATTTTTTTAAACCATTCATCTTAAAATTAAACCAAAACAAAATATTTTTTTTAGACCAAAATTATTTACGAATTTACCTAAAATATAGCCCTAACATAAAAAAAATATTTTTTTACAAATTTACTTGGAAAATTATTTAAGAATTTACCTAAATATATTTATGGTTATATTTTTAATTATCCTAAAAATTATTTTTTTAGAATTTTAAAATAGTATCAATTATACTCTTTTAAACTACAAACCCTTAAAATTAAATTAAAAACAAAAGAAAAATAATTTGAATTTTTCAAAATTACAAAAGTATAATTTTAAAAATATCTGAAAATTATAATTTTTTGGAACCAACATTATTTACAAATTTTTTAAACCGTTCATATTAAAGTTAAACAAAAACAAAATATTTTTTAAACCAAAAGTATTTATGAATTTACCTAAAATATAACACTAACATAAATTTTTTTTTTTTTACAAATTTACCTTAAAATTATTTAAGAATTTAACAAAAAAATATTTACGGTTATATTTTTAATTATTCTAACAATTCTTTTTTTGAAATTTTAAAATCGTATCAATTATATTATTTTAAATTTCAAACCGTTAATATTAAATTAAAGGCAAATTTTTTTTTGAATTTGTCAAAATTATAAAAGTATAATTTTAATAATATGTCAATATTATAATTTTTTTAAATTAAAATTATTTTAAAATTTACGTAAAAAATAGAAATAACATTAAAAAAATTATTTACAAATGTACCTAAAAATTATTTACGAATTTACTTAAAATTCTTTTTTAGAGTTACGTTTTTAATTATCCAATAATAAAGCATTAACATACAATTTTTTTTCAATTAGTTAAATTAACATTAATTAAAATGCCTTGACACCATCCATTTTACAAAATAAACAAAACAAAATATTTGGATAAAATATGATTTTAATAATGTGTCAAAATTATAATTTTTTAAACTAAAATTACTTACTGCTGCTAAAGTTGTGGGTTATGAAGTCCCCCATAAATTTAAAAAAACATATTGAATATGACTTTTCCAACATAAATGTAATCTATTAAAACTAATAATAACAATAAAATTAATTAATGGAGTAACATTTAAAATATTGTGTAGAGTAAAAAATAAAACCAAAATTTTGAATTTTTAAAATTACAATAATGTTAAACAACAATATATTGATGATTGCTAAATTTGTGTTCAAACCGTGAACATTGAATTAATTATAGAAAAATCTGAATAATATTTGGTTAAATTAGGATTTTAATATTATTTTAAAATTAATTTTTTAACAATAACTAACAACAAAAAAAAAGTAATTGGATGAAGCATAATGTTAAACCAAAATTAGTTACTGATCCTGGTTTGAACTTGATCGCTGAAATAATAAGAACAAAATGTTCCAACGTCTTCAGTAAGATATGCATTAACAATGGATGCTTCAATATGTGCTGTATTTCCAATATAACGTTTCAAGTTATGCAGATACCTAAATACATAAATATTCAATTCAATATTTAATATAATTAACAAAAAACTAAAGTAATTTATACTTACCTCTCGAAAGGGTACATCCACTTATATTGCACAGGACCACCGTGTAAAGTTTCATACGGTAAATGAACAGGTAACTGCTCCATCGAGTCAAAGAAGCTGAGTGAAAAAATTTGTTCTAACTTGCACAGTATAACATGGATGTCTCCATCCAAACGCAGCATGTCGTCCACCGTAATCATTGAGGAAGTTAAGTCTCTGAAAAATAGACTTAATTCCGTGATCACACTCCATACAACCTTTGGAAGTGTGTACCAAAAGGGAATCGGTAGCAACCGCTGCATAAAAACATGACAGTAATGACTCTTCATCGTAGTGACCTTCCTTATTTCTGGCTCAAACGATCGACCCATGCTTGACACGTAATTATCCGGAAAGCGCAATTTCTTCAACCATTGAAATATTTTTTTTATCTGCTTTGGTAATTGTGTAGCTGGCTTGTGGAAACTCACCTTGTCGTCAACCACTAGACAGACTAGGACGATAACAGAACTGACTTAACTCTTGTCTGAATCTTGCAGTGTCTTTGGTCTTGCCTTCTGTATTTAGGATCGTGTGGAACAAGTTATCAAACACATTCTTCTCTATATGCATCACATCCAAGTTGTGTCTAATCAATAATTTTCTCCAATAAGGCAAGTCCCAGAAGATGTTCCTCTTCTTCAAACCTCCCGGGATCCGTTTATTATTGTCCATTGCGTGCTCCTCAGTCGTTTTTCACAAGTTAGTTACTGTAACCTCGAACAACAACGTATCACCTAAAATAAAGTGTGTATATTTAAGATAAATACATGAAATTTTTATAATAATTAAGTAGTGATTAAAATATAGACAACATATATATACCTGTTCGAACTTGTGGCCTTGGACGCTTTACAACATGTTTACCCTTTAGAAAATTCACTTTGTCCTTCCGGAATGCATGATCATCACATAGAATCTTCCAATGGTGTTCGAACCATGATATCTTTCTACTCAGTTGAAGATAAAATGCATCAGAGCCATCCATGCAGTACGGGCATGCTAGTTTTCCAACTGTCGACCACCCAGATAACATCGAATATGCTGGAAAGTTGCTGATGGTCCATAAAACAACAGCCCGTAACCTGAAGTTCTCCTTCTTGTACACGTCGTATGTCTCTACTCCAGTATGCCACAAATATAACAACTCTTTAATCAGTGGTTGAAGGTAGACATCGAGGTTATGCTTAGGGTTCTGAAGACCAGACACTAAGACAGTGAGAAATATGTGTTGAGGTTTCATGCACAATCATGGAGGTAGATTTTATGAAGTCAATAACACAGGCCACAATAAATACTTCTTCCCGTGCATACCAAATGGAGAAAATCCATCTGTGCACAGACCAAGCCTCACAATTCTCTTCTCACTTGCAAAATCTGGAAACTCTCTATTAAGATGTCTCCACGCATTAGAGCCTGCAGGATGATGCATCTCTCCAGAATTCTGACCATAACACTCCTCAGCATGCCATCTCATGTCTTTTGCAGTGGCACTTGAGTGATACAACCTTTCTAGACGAGGAGTGATGGGAAGATATCATATAGACTTGAAAGTTGTATTCTTCCTTCGATCTAAGGGTTTAAACCTAGGGTGGCTGCACATTCTGCACTGATAGATGCTCTCATCGTCGCACCAAAATAGCAAGCAACCGTTTGTACAACAATCAATCTTTTCAAAAGGTAAACCCATATCCTTCAAGAGCCTCTTACTTTGATAGAAATTTTCTGGTGCCGCGTTCTTACTTTGAACAACTTCTGATCAACAGATTTAAGCATATCCAAAAATTTCTTCGATGAGGATTTAGTTCCTCTTCCATAGCAGTGCTGTGACCACCCAAACCAGACTCATCAATCATCGTATGATGCCTTTGGAATTCATCTACCTCATCAATCGGTGTCCCAAAGCATGGAGTAGGCGAATCACGGCTCGAACCACCAATCTCAAATTTCTCACCTCCACCACTACTCAAATGATCATACAAGGCAACCACTGTTTTGATATTATAATTCCACCGGGGTTCGCCATGTACGGTCCAATTATAATAATATGGAGTAAAACAGGACATCACAAGAAGAGTTTTAACCTCACCAATGCTTAAGAATCTCTTGTTACTACATTTTTTTCTTGAACAAGGAGATCTAATCTGGCCACACCTATCCATGCAGTATGGATTACGAGAGACAAACTTAAAAATCTCATCCATTTTCTCGTAAAATTCAGAGTTGATCATTCCTTCTATCAGACGAGGCAATGGATACATCAAACGATGATCAGGGAGTTCCATCTGATTTAAAGAATACATCACATTAGAATTATAAAAAAAATCATCTGTGTTTCGACTGTAAACAAGCATATCCAAATTTTTAAAACAAAAAATCCACTATAATCATACATCAATTAAACTAAATTTATCAAACTTAAATGTAATTCACAACAAATTCTAACAAATAATGTACACCAAATAATGATAAAATTATCCATAAACAAATAATGTACAACAAATAATTAATGCTAAAATTATCCATAAGCAATTAATGTACAATAAATAATGCTAAAATTTTCACAAATCGAACGCAAAATAACATGTATTTTATCAAGCAAATAAACTTTATTTAACAATAGAACTCAAACGGTAAAAATGTGAAAACGTATGGTCAAATTGAAATAATGAGCACAATGTGACAACAGACCCAAAAGATTGCAACCAACACGTTGAAACGATAATTATTCACATTTGAGAGATTTTTTTAAGGTTGGGGGGAAGTTTTTTCACGAATGAAAAAGAAAGAAAAGGGCAGAAGCTGTTGTATATTCATAATTTTGCGATCGCCTAGGCGGTCGCTAAATATAAATATCTAATCGGGCAATAATTACCCACATACCCGCTTTTGGATTCGATATTTGGCGATCGAGTAGGCAGTCGCTAATATTAAAATAAATAGCGACCGCCATTATCGGTCGCTAAATTGACAAAAAATAAGTTTAGCGACTGACAGTAGGCGGTCGCTAAATTTAGCGACCTCTATCGGTCGCAACAATCTCTTTTTTAACCTAGAGTCTACGTCGGTCGCTAGTTACATATTTAGCCACCGCTTTTGAGGCGGTCGCTAATACGCGCATTTTTGTAGTGTATTACTGAATTGGGTATTAGTGAATTGTTCTTGGAGTATCAATTAATTAGACACTACATAAAAAAGGGTTTTAGCGACCGAGTGGTAGCTAAACTTTAGCAACCGATTTTAGAAGCGTTTGCTAAACGGTGCTTAAGATACCAGGGACTTGATCCGTTTGGGTGAACTCACCGACTGCCTTCGACGGTCGTTAGATATATATTATCGACCGCCACTTGCGGTCTTAAATTTATTATGTAATATAAAATAAATTTAATTTTATAACGGTTGCGACCGCCGATGGAAGTCGTTAATATATATTTAACGGTCGTCCAACTTTTAATAAAAAAATTAATATTTATTTATAATTTTCAGATAATATTTGGGACCGACGAAAGTGGTTGTTAATTATATAATTAGTGGCCACTTTAGCGGTCTCTAAAAATTTACGTATAAAAAAATTTGACCAAGCTGGTCCAAACTCAGACCCTTCCTAATGCTGAGCTGGGCTCGAAACACTTGGCCTAGGACCCAACATCTTAATTGTAACATCAGACCTTTAATATGAGGCTAAAACTCAGAATAGATGCTCCATTTTCGCACCCAGTCGGAGTCGAACATGCGTTCTTTGGGCATCTCAGAGGTGGCGTGTTCCACTCGGGCACTTATCGTTATTATTCATTTTTATGCAATTAGATGCAACTAATTGTATATAACTCAAAATTTAATCACTTGTTTTAAATGTATCAAATGAATTGTTTATTGCTTCTAATTTGTTTATGTATATATATATATATATATATATATATATATATATCTCAATAAATATTTTTAATATTCTAGATTTATTATTTGACATAACTAAATTTTTTTAATTGCAGAAAAATCTGAATAAAATTTGGATAAATTTGGATTTTAATATTATTTTAAAATTATATTTTTTAACATTAACTGACAAAAAAAAAAGTAATTGGCTTAAGCGTAATATTAAACAAAAATTATTTACTGTTATAAGGTTGTGAGTTATGGGGGTTTGCACATAAAATGAATAAAAGAACAGCTAAAGAAAATATTATCAACACTATTTTTTTGCAAATTCAATATTTCATGGGTAACAAGAATTAAATATCTTTCTTTATTAACCGTACAAATTAATATTAAAATATAAAAATAATACAAATATCATAAAATTTTAAATATATAACAAAAAAAAGTTAACTAAAATATTTATAATAAAACACATTAAATTTTAAAAAAAAATTAAGTAACCTCCGGCGTGGCACGCAGTACTTGTAATATATAATTAAAAGCGGAAAAGGAAGAAAATGAAAAGGCTAACTGTCATTCTTAGAAACCGCTCTGATTCGCTCATACTTATAATAATTTCATTCTCTCTTGTTCAATTCAGTACTCAAGATCGATTAATGGCGTCAATTAGTAGCAGCATTACACTTCAGGTACCGGAGAGGAATAATGTGAAAGTGTACGCCGTCGTCATCAAAAGTCATTCGAATATCAGGATCTGGAACATCCCTGTGAACTTGGACCACACTATCTTGACCACCGTCACAAAGCACCCCGATGTCATCACACGGTGGATCGAAGGCGTCTACGCGGACTTGGGAAATACTATTGGGTTCCGGCACGTGGGCATGGAAGTGGAGATCGACTTCGTAGCCGCCCGTGCGAGGACGGTGCAATTTTGCGTGGGAAACCGGTGCCTGGTGATCCAGCTGGAGGAAAATCAGCCTTGCCCTCCCTCCCTCCTCCAATTCATGCACGACCAAAACAGATTTACTTTCGTGAGCAGCCAGGCTGCACTAAAGATAAAGCCGTTGGAAAAAGCGCTTGGCGGCATTCAAGGCACGATGACGGTGATCATCGACTTGTGGAACTATATGGAGCCCATCTTCAAGAAATGGGGCATCATTAATTCGTTTCGGCCGGCTAATGAGGGGTGGTGGACCTTGACTGGGGTGGCCCTAATGCCTACCAGCTCTCACCACCGCAGGTCCACTATGCTTGCATCGACGCTTTCCTCAATATGTATATCGCAAAGTGCCTCTGGAATGTATCTTAATTCATCCAATTCACTTCGATGGTTCTTTGAATCAAAATCTTAGGATGCATATATTCATATCGATGGATTCTCCCTATTGTTTCTGTTATTCTCCACATGCATGGATTCTTAGTCAATTTAAACCCAATGTCACGTTTTCATTTTATATTATTTTCAATTAAATTTATTGTCACACTTCAGTTATATATATTAACCTACACATTTCAGTTGAAACTAGCGTAATATCTCAGTCTAAGTTAGTATTACGTTTCATTCTTGTTTTTAATCGCAGGATGCAACTAGTGCATATGATATTGCCATTTTCTCTCTTCCTTTTCTTAGAATGCATGGTTTCTTTAATTTTTGGTGATTTCTATCATATATCAAAGGTTGTCTGGTGTTCACTTCTTTTAATCTTTAATTCCTGGTACTGTTCTTTTATAACGAATCCAACTGAGTATATATATATATTATTGAGCTGTGATGAAGTCTATTAATATATTGTGTGAGATCGCTCCAATTAAAAAAGAGCGAGAAAAACTGTTATTGAAATGGAGAGTTATGGGACTAAAATCGAAAAGTTAAAATTTTTTGGATTCAAAGCGGACACTCAATAAGTTATGGGACCAAAAAACTTTTTTTCTCAACGTTTCCGCAAATGTATATTTATTGACATGACCACACTTACTCACAGAAATATAACACTAGTTTAAATAGAACATAACGTGAAAACCTGCTATAACTTTTTTTTCAACAATATAACAATATATCAAACCCAACAATCTGTTCACATTCACAAAAATATTTCCAAACCACACAAACAAGCTACACCTCCTCGTAAGCTATACATCAGAATCCATAACTTATAATATGATACAGTACAAGTTCAAAACAAACACAATATACAACAACAGAAGTAAAATAAGCCACGGTCTTGCCCGCAGGTCGTCATCTATGTACACAACAACTCAAAAGCCTGCAAGAGCGCCACAACTACTTCAGTTGGTCATCACATCAAATAACATCAGGATTACTTACAATGCATAAACTAGGTAAAATTTATAAATCTCAGTGAGCTGAAATTATGAATGATAATGTGATTTTTTTTTTAAAAACCTCCCCATGCACTCCCTTTTGAAATCATTAATTTATTTATTAAATACTCGTCAGGGCTCCTAGACACACTGTCATACACTGGAAAGGGTTCAATATACACATAATCAAGTGGACAATATAATGATATCGATGTGGGCCCATCCTCTTGTGGCCCATCAGGGTTCGGATCTCACATACGCCTCCATCTCCACCAAGAAGTCATCCCACCACACCGACCTATATCAGTGAATCAAAGGATTTACCCTCCAGCAACCAGCGAGGTCAATCACCAAACATGACCCCCTGTCCGCGCAAGAAGTCCCCCTAAGCAAACACCCAAAATATATAATAAACATATAAGGCGTTGACCCACACCATGTAGTCTACACTAGGTTTTCCTAGATCACTCCTTCACAGGTTGCTCCTTCCGTCTTGAGTGTATAATCAGTGGCCAAACTTTTAAAACCAATAAATTCATTTAAGTGCATCATATGCATGTTTAATGAAATGAAAAGCAACATAATTCACAATATTCAAATAGCACTTAACTCATAAGTTCAACCCATATCAATTATGGAGCTCACCGCTTCCTTCCATTTCACATATAGAGTTCACATGCTCATTCCACATCACATAGATCTCACATGCTCATTCAACATAACATATAGAGCTCACAAACCCATTTCACATCAAATATAAAGCTCGCACATGCACTTTATATATTCACAGAATATAAATCACATATTACAATCCACCTGAACTCACATATTATCACTCAAACATAGATAATTCACCAAATAATATTTTTATGCATTGTAGTGGCAAATGAATTTCTACTTACCACGATGTCGCTAAGCAACAATAATTCAAACCCTTAAAACACCACAGCGTCTTCCTGTATCGTATCTTAACATCAAATAGTTACAAATATTATTTCAATCCATTGAATAATTAATTCTACTGAAACTTTTACCTAATTAATAAAAATACTACTAAATTTTATGCACAAGAATTATCTGAATTAATCTTTTACCAAAATGGGTCAATTTTTTCTTTCTTTCTTTCCTTCCCGCGTTGCAAACTCTCTCGCCACCGTCTCTCACCTTCGTGTTTCCCCTTTCCACCGCATTAACTAGTTTTCTTTTCTTTTTTCTTTTGTTAATAACCTTGCTAACTAAGTTATAATCGACCAATTAATATATATATATATATACAACTTCGCTAGTAGGTTAACTAACGCATGAACTTTACTAATAATATGTTATTATTATTATATTAATAATATTATAATATATAATTTATTTAATTATTCTATTTACTTTACTTTCAATTTAATTACTACTATTAATTCTCAAATAATCTATACTTAATTTACACATTAATACCCAAATAATTTGCACAATAAATTTATACCATTAGAGTCTTAAAAAAAATTAAATTAGGATTTTCTCATTAATAAACATACATAAGCATATACCAGTTCAATAAATAATTTAACCTTTAAAAAAAAATTAGCACAACATCACAAATAACATATGAGTAATATAAAATGTACTCAAAACCAGGTGGGTTAGCTCACCTGGCCACCGGACTCCTCACTTGAGTGAGTGACCCGGGTTCGATTCCCTTTGGGAACGAATTGGGAGATGGGAGATATAAGGTTGGCTAGGAGTTTATTCTTAGAGTGTTTGGTGGATTTGGTGTAACTAAATACAAACAACTAACATTTACCGATAAAAAAAATAAAATAAAATGTACTCAAATAGTTAATAAATGATAATAGTTAAAGTGCACATAATGCATAAAATATAGTCAAGCAATTATAAAATAACTCATAAATAATTTAAATGCACACAGAGCATGAAATATATATTCAAGTAATTAGCACATAAGTAAATAAAATGCATGAAACACATGGAGTATATTGGCCAATGAGTAGTGAGAACTCGAGTATCACATCCTTCCCTCCTTATAAAAATTTTGTCCTCGAAATTTTACTTACCTGGAGAGTTCTGGATAGTTAGATTTCATTTCGTCTTCTATTTTCCAAGTGGTTTCTTCTACTGATTCACTAGTGAAATTTCTTTATTTTTGAGTCGTTTCACTTCTCGTAGCAAAATCTCTACAGGAACTTCTTCATAACTCAGATATGGTTTCAACTTTGTGGGTTCACTTTTCAAAACATGAGATGGATTCGTACTATAATTTCTCAATGCTATTATAAATCAAGTTAGTAAGCAACTTCACCAATTCTTTCAGGTAATCGAAAATGGACCAACATATCTCGGACTAAGCTTTCCTTTCTTTCCAAACCTCATTATCCCTTTCATTGGTGAAATTTTCAAGAATACCTGATTGCCTACCTCGAACTCTAGTTTTCATCGTCATCATCATCCTCTTATGTTGTCTTTGAGTAGCTTTCATTCATTCTCGAATTTGTAATACTGCTTCACTCATCTCTAGAATCAAATCTAGACCTAAAAGTTTTCGTTCTCTGACTTCATCCTAATGTATTGGAGATTGACATTTTCCACTATAAAGTGCTTCATATGGAGTTATTCTGATAGTGGACTGATAGCTATTGTCATAAGAAACACAATCAAAAGAAATAATTTACTCCACTGATCTTGAAAATCTAACACACAAGCCCTGAGTATATCTTATAAAAGTTGTATCGTTCTCTCTGATTGTTTATCTGTCTGTGGATGATATACAATGCTGAAAGACAATTGAGTCTCTAACACTTTGTGTTGGCTCTTCCAAAAGTTAGATAAAAATTTGGAATCTCTGTCAGCAATGATAGTAATGGTGTTAGTACCTTGTTTTAGATTTTGATGTGTGCAAAACAATTGGTTAAAACTGTTATTTTGACTAACACTTTATCAAGGAAATTGGTGTTTGAAACATATAGTTGTAAAGAGAAGTCTACAGTTGTATATTTGATCACTATACAGTCAAGACATGATCCTACAGCTGTAAAGTTTCTCTATAGCCAGTTTTTCTTATTTTCAGGACTCTACAGCTACAAGTATCCGTTTGAAGATGAAGTACAAGTCAGAATTTAATTGAAGATTAAGAAGACCCTTAAGGACTATTAGTGTAGCCTTTGAGCACTCACTAAACTGAACTTAAGTGGAAATTTTCTTTGATTCTGGTGGATAATGAAGATTAGTTACAAAGGAGGCCAGAATTCTGAGAAAAAAGACATAGTACATTCAGTACTATCTTGTGTGAAGGATGAGGACCACATTTCGCACATGCGAATAGAGAGAGAGGAGCCTTATCTGAATTTCAAATTTGAAATTCCCAACGGATAAGACACTCCACTCTATCTATAAATAGAAGATGCCCTCAGAGGAAGCAATAACAACCTCGAGCATACAAGCATTCAACCTAAGCAAGTCTACAGCCAGCATATCCTGAGAGAGAGCTTTTTCTATTTTTTTAATCTTTGTGATTCATAGGATAGTTGGTTAGGATTTCTCTTAGTAAGAATCACACCTTTGTTGTTGTTCCCTCACCTAATTTAATTTCTACTTAGTGTAAACATCTCTTTGTGAGGTTTGTAAAACTCTTTGTGAGTTGATATTCTGAGTGAATAGAGTAGGTTATCTCTTTTTAGAATAGGAATCTTAGTGAATCTAGTTCTAAGGGGGAACTACTTGTATTGATCTTTGTGATCACTTCTTAGTGAATTTGGCACCTGAGTGGTGTAACAGTGGATGTAGGTTGTCTCTTTATAGACAGTGAACCACTATAAAACCTGGTCTATTTACTTCTTGTTCTTTATATTCTTGCTCCTGCATATTTATTTACATTGTTACATTCATCATTACTATAAAATCTGAAGTGCATAAAACTCTTGTGATTTTCACAGAAACTGACTCTACAGCTGTAGACTTTCATAAGTCACTCCACTGTTAAGTCTTGTTTACATTGTTTTTTCATTAATCACTCACTTTATTCCGCTGCTCATTGAAGTATTCTCAATACAATTCTAATTGTGAGAATTACTCTGAGATTTTGTCTACAAGTGATTGTTTTATTTGCAAAGTTTTGAACTCTACAGCTGCAGACTCTGTAGTCTACAACTGTAACCTTTGTGGTCCAGTTTTAAAAACTCTTGTAGACTTACTTCTTTTAAACTTGAAAAAGGTTATTGCAAGGTTCTAGTATCCATCCTTTTTGAAAAGTTTGAAAATTTGATTTTGACCTCAAGGTCTATTCACCCCCCCCCCCCTCTAGACCTTGACCACTTTAAGGGAGCAACAAATGGGTACACCATGAAGTCTGACAATCTCTTGTATATATATATATCTGGGCGTAACTGTCCATAAAGTATGGGGTAAATTGCACAAATGGTCACATGAGAATTTGTGTTCTTGAATTTGGTCCTTTATTTAACATAAATTGCCACACTTGATTTTTTCGTTAAAACTAATGGATTAATGTGGGACCAAATGTGTTGAGAACAAATTCTCTTTGACCATATGTGTAATTTATATTAACGAGTGAAACTACAAATGTTAATAAGAGGACAAAAAAAGAACGTGGGACTAGATCTGTTGAGTAAAAATTCTCATTGGAACAAACATGCAATTTACCTATAGAGTATGAGGTACACATTGGTAGAAAAATGAACTGCTTTAGTCAATTGGTCCACAATTACCCAAACTGCATCATAGCCTCTAACTATTTTTGGAAAATCCTGTTAAAAAATTCATTGTGTTATTCTCTCACTTCCACTCTAGAATAAGCAAAGATTGTAAAGTTCCTGCAGGTCTGTAATATTATACTTTGATTCGCTGGCCAGTCAAACATTGTTCCACAAATTAAGGAATGTCTATTTTCATACTTGACCACCAGTAATACAACTTCAAATATCTATACATTTTAGTAGCTCCTGGATGTGCATAATAGAGCGTCGAATGTGCTTTGGCCATCACATCATTCTCTGTCAACTGGAAATCAGAGGGTTCACTTGAAGTAATGTCTTTCTTTATTTTGGCAAAATATACGTCATTATGTTAACCTGTGTGAATTTGGTCCAGTAAAGTTGGTCTAAGTGTTAAGACCACAAGTTTCATTGTCACAAGTCAAGGTTCAGTGAGTTTTATATTCATCTTCTGTAACTCAAGGAGTTCAAGTTTCTGAATTAAAGTCATAGCTTCAACTTTTTCTGATGATTTTTGACTCAGTGCATCTGCTACTATGTTAGCCTAAGCAGGATGATAGTGTATAACACAGTCATAATCTTTCACTAGTTCCAGCCATCTTCGTTGTCTTATATGCAGTTCTTTCTGACTGAAGAAGTACTTTAAGTTTTTGTGAATAAGAGGAGCATTTTCTGGGACTTACCTTATTGGAGCAAATTATTGATTAAACACAACTTGGATGTGATGCATATAAAGAAGAATGTGTTTGTTAATTTTTTTCCACACGATCTTGAATACATAAGGCAAGACCAAAGACACTGTAAGATCCAGACAAGAGTTAAACCAGTTCTGTTCTAATCCTAGCCTGTCTAATGGTCGATAAACGGGCGAGTTTCCACAAGCCAGCAACACAATCACCAAAGTAGACAATAAAAAATTATTTCAATGGATGAAGAAACTGCGTTTTCCAGATAATTATGTATTGAACATGGGTCGGTCGTTTGAGCCAGAAACAATAAAGGTCGCTGCGATGATGAGTCATGACTATCATATTTTTATGCAGCAGTTACTACAGATTGTCTTTCGGTACACACTTGCAAAGACTATATGGATTATCATCACGGGATTAAGTCTATTTTTTAGAGACTTAACATCCTCAATGATTAAAGTGGTGGACATGCAGCGTTTGGATAGAGACGTCCCTGTTATACTGTGCAAGTTAGAGCGGATTTTTCCACCCAGCTACTTTGACTTGATGGAGCACATACCTGTTCATTTACCGTATGAAGCTTTACACAATGGTATAGTGCAGTATAGGTGGACGTAACTCTTTTGAGAGGTAAATATAAAGTTAAATGATCGTTAATATTTTACGACCACATTTTTCATTTTTGCCAAATCGATCATAAAACTGGCCGCTAAATCAGTTTAAATGCACGTTTTTTTGTGGTGAAAAATAGTACTAGGTATTAAAGATTGAAAGAAGTGTAGGCAATCGTTGATATATGCTAGAAACTCGTTCAAGCTAGAAATCACCAAAAGTTAAATAAATCATTCTCACAAAAGAAAGAGAGAAACCAAAAGGAATCAGTTTGATGAATTTTTTAAAAAATTGTGACTCAATTCTGAAATATATACTATTAGATGCATAAAATGAAAAAAAAAAATAAGTGTCCGAGTGGAACTTGCTCTATCCAAGTAACCCGAAGGTTGGCAGTTTGATTCCTAATTGGCTTAAAATTGTCCAATTTAATACAAACATATAAAGGCCTATCTACAACCATTACATAAAACACATATTTTAGCACCAAAAGTTAGCGACCGCCTCATCATCAGTCGCTAATTATTGATAATAGCGATCGTTAAACAATCGATTTTAACTTTTGGTCAAAGTTGGAAAGTTAACGACCGGTTTACGACGATGGGTAATTTTAATAGATAATAAGCGACCGTTATTCAGTCGCAAAATTTTGAATCTGAATTGGATAGTTGAGAAATAATGACCCGATTCGGTTTCAAGATTTTGCGACCGCTTTTCTGCAGTTGGTAAATTAAAATTTGAATTAGCGAACGATTTTTTGGTCGCTAAGTGTCGAATCTGAATTGGATAGTTGAGCAATAATTGCCCGATTCAATTTTTTTATATTTTGACCGCTTGGACGGTCGCTAAATAAGAAGTGGCAGTCACTAATCTACGAATATAGATCAGTTTTCTACTCATTCTTCTTCATGATTTTTCGAAAAAAAACTTGAAGAGAGTTCCAAAAACTTCCCAAATTCAGATGAGTATTGTTTTGATGTGTTGGTTGCAATCGTGCGGGTCTATTGTCAAATTGTGCTCGTTGCTTCAATTTCATTGTACGTTTTTATAATTTTACCGTTCAAATTTCTTGTTTTGTATAGTTCAGTTTTTTTATAACAAAATATTAGATAATTAATAATATTTATGTGTTTATTA
Organism: Prunella vulgaris; assembly: GCA_026898435.1. Taxonomy (NCBI): domain Eukaryota; kingdom Viridiplantae; phylum Streptophyta; class Magnoliopsida; order Lamiales; family Lamiaceae; genus Prunella; species Prunella vulgaris. Next base: position 295,400 of record JAPKLY010000285.1, on the reverse strand, counting down.
TGATAAGGCATAATGTTTTGTATATTAAATGTTATAAAGATATACCTATTTTTTATTGAAGATTGTTCCCAAATTTATTAGAATTTACATGTGAGTTATATATATTTAATAAATTTAGTGCAAATGATATATAATATGCAGTACTGCCAAGATTAATATTGTAACAAGATCCATGTAGTCCTACAATACATCAATGTCGTAATTAAGATCCATATATGAAAGAAAAATTAATATGGAGAAGGGAATTTGATTGGAAGATCAATTAAAATTCCAGAGGCACTTTGCGAAATGAAGATTGAGGAAAGCAATCAGATAAGCATAGTGCACTTTTGTAGTGGATTCTTAGAGGCCCAATCTTATATACCTCACAATAAATTAATAGACTTCATCACAGCTCAATAATATTTGTATACTCATTTGGATTCGTTATAAATTAAAGAACAGTACCAGGAATTAAAGATTAAAAGAAGTGCACAATAGGCAACCTTTGATATATGATAGAAATCACCAAAAATTAAAGAAACCATGCATGCATTCTCACCAAAGGAAGAGAGAAAATGGCAATATCATGTACACTAGTTGCATCGTGCGATTAAAAAAAAAATGAAATGTATTACTAATTTCAACTGAAATGTGTAGGTTAATATATATAACTAACGTGTGACAATAAATTTAATTGAAAAATAATATAAAATAAAGACGTGACATTGGGTTTAAATTGACTCAGAATCCATGCACGTAGAGAATAACAGAAATAATAGGGAGAATGCTAATAACAATTGAAACATTTAAAGCATTGAAGAATCCATCGATATAATTATATGTATCCTTGGTCAGTTAAAGAAAAGATGCAGTACTACCGTGCAAGAAGAGTAGGCAAGATCCATACATGCATGCAAGAATTTGGTTCGTCAAAGAACCATCGAAGTGAATTGGATCAATTAAGATACATTCCAGAGGCACTTTGCGATAAGAATATTGAGGAAAGCATCCATGCAAGCATAGTAGACCTGCTGTGGTGAGAGCTGGTAGGCATTAGGGCCACCCCAGTCAAGGTCCACCACTCCCTGATCAGCCGGCCGAAACGAATTCATTATGCCCCATTTCTTGAAGATGGGCTCCATATAGTTCCACAAGTCAATGATCACCATCATCGTGCCTTGAATGCCGCCAAGAGCCATTTCCAACGGCTGACCACGAAAGCAAATTTATTTTGGTCGTGCATGAATTGGAGGAGGGAGGGAGGGCAAAGCTGATTTTCCTCCAGCTGGATCACCAGGCATCGGTTTCCCACGCAGAATTGCACCGTCCTCGGCCGGGAGGCTACAAAGTCAATATCCACTTCCATGCCCACGTGCCGGAACCCACTAGTATTTCCGAAGTCGGCGTAGACACCTTCAATCCACCGTACGTGTGATAACATCGGGGTGCTTTGTCACGGTGGTCAAGATAGTGTAATGACTGTTGATGACTACGGCGTACACTTTCACATTATCCCTCTCCGGCAACTGCAGTGTAATGCTGCTACTAGTTGCCGCCATTAATCGATCTTGAGTACTGAATTGAACAAAGACAGAATGAAATTTTTATAAGATCTTTGGAGCTGGAGGCTTAATTTCTTGGAGGGGAACGATACATATAAATATGCGTGGAATATATATACATACATATATAAGTCAATAAGAGCGGTTTCTAAGAATGATATATAAATAGTTAACCCTTTTTCTTTTACTTCATTTTCAGCTTTTAATTACATATTATTTTGTTATTCTGTTTTCTTCTTTAATTTCTACAGCTGCGAATGATTTTTTACTTAATGTGAATTGTGATTTCCTCAAAATACAACCAATATTATACATATACAAGGCAAAATTTCACGTACACCCAAATACATATAGGATGTATCTTGATTTTAACTTCAATTTTGATTTTAACATGATTTTTCGAAGTACACACTGCAACAGAGGCATTAATATTGAGTTGCTCTTGGAGTATAAGTAAATTATTCTTGAAATATTACTAATTTGTTCTACGAGTACAACAGACTTGTTTTTGAGGTATTAGTGAATTGAGTATTAGTAAGTTGTTCTTGGGGTATTAATTAATTAGACATTACAAAAAAATGGGGTTTTAGCGACCGAGTGGCAGCTAAACTTTAGCGATCGATTTTCGAAGATGTTGCCAAACGGTCGTTAAGATACCATGGTTTTGACCCATTCGGGTGAATCCATCGACCGCCTTCGACGGTCGTTAGATATATATCGTAAATTTATTATGTATTATAAAATAATTTTTTTTATAAAGGTTGCCACTGCCGATGGCAGTTGTTAATATATATTTGACGATCGTCAGACGCGGTCATAAAATTTTAATAAAAAGAATTAATATTTATGTAAATTTTTCAGATAATGATTTCGACCGACGAAGGTGGTCATTAATTATATAATTAGTGACCACTTTAGTGGTCTCTAAAAATTTACGTAAAAAAAAATGTGACCTAGCTGGTTCAAACCCAGGCCCTTTGTAAGGCTGGGTTGTGCTCGAACCACTTGGCCCATGACCCAGCATCTTAATTGTAACATCAGTCCTTTAATATGAGGCTAAGACTCAGAATAAATGCTCCACTTTCGCACCCGGTACGAGTCGAACACACGTTCTTTGGGCATCTCAGAGGTGGCATGTTCCACTCGGGCACTTATCATTTTTATTCATTTTACGCAATTAGATATGACTAATTGTATATAATTCCAAATTTAGTCACTTTTTTTAAATGCATCAAATTAATTGTTTATTGCTTCTAATTTGATTATGTATTTATATATATATATATATATATATTTGAATAAATATTTTTAATGTTCTAGATTTATTATTTGACATTACTAAATTTTTTTTATTTGTTCGTTTTTATGCAAATAATTGTATACGACTCCAAATTGATTAATTTTTTTTTTTTCAAATTCATCAAATTAATTTCTTTTTGCTTCTAATTAATAATGTATACATGTATTTCAATTAATATTTTTAATGTTCTGAATTTATTATTTGACATTACTAATTTTTTAATTTGTTAATTTATACAATTAATTGTATACATCCAAAATAATTTTTAGAGAATTAAAATAATAATTATTCAACATAAATAGAAATAAATTGTTCAACAATTAAAAGTAAATAAACTACCCTTCATCTTCCGAATTAAATTCATTGTCACCAAGTATCACAACCTCCACACTCTCATCATCACTCCCACTCGTTTCTTCTTCATCTTCAACGTCAAGAAACTTGGGAGCTTTGACACCGATACGCTTAGAAACTTCTTTGACCTATTTCTTCATTATTTCTCCCCGATTCTTTGTTTTGCCCATCCATTTCTTCATTTTCTCCTCCTTACTCTATGTCTTCTTCAATTTTTTTCTCACCTCGGAGAGTTGACTCTCCCGATCGGCGGAGGGATAAGAGTCGATGGAGTAGGATGAGGTTCCTTTTTGGGATAGATAGACAGTCTTACTGTGACTGCTCAATCTTATAATCTTCCCCTTCTTGACGCCGACCACATCCAAATAGAGGTGGTCCTCTTCAATAGGGGTGAGGGAAGGGTTCTCCAGGGTGGGTGCCGACTGCATTTGAGCCTTTTGAACGACCTACTTCATCTTGTTCTAAAATTAAATATAATTTAATATTAATTAGTAGAATAAATTAAAGATTAATTAGAACATGAGTTATAAAATACTTACGTGAATGTCGGTGGTTCGGTCGAAGGTGGACTGCCCAGACTCGTCAAATGGGTGACAAAAATTAAGTTCCTCGAAGAGTGTGGTCTTCCGTTCGTACTCCTTCTCCTCGAAGAGTGTTTGGACTTCTCGGTCCTCTTAACATTCCTTAGATATATCCAGTAATTAACTACTTCCTTTTCATACCGGTGATTAAGTCTTTCATTTGCTGCTGCACCTTTTCATAGAATAGAGACTGCACCGCTGCGTCGTATCAAGGATCCCAAATGCAGGGTTTCTGCAATTAAATTCATAATAAACATATAAAATAAATTTCATAATAATTTAAATATTAAATAAAAATAATATTGTTTATAAATATTTCCTATACTTATAAAAAAATGATACTCTCTTTTCAGCCAGAAAGTTAGTCCACGAAGTTACTCCTTAAGGCCAGACCACACGTTTTAGTGCATTCGTGATTAAGTCGAGAGCCGGATGACTTGAAAAAGCTGCATAAATAATAAGGTATTAATATTTATAATAATTATCATAAAATTAAAAAATACGAAAAATACTTACACTCTATCAGACGACACAATGTGGAGTCGACTATCTTGTAGAGGGTGATGTCGGGATGAAGAAGATCCAGCAGCAGAAGTAGATCCGGCAGCTTCGTGAGAGGATGACGGGAGATGAATGTCAGTAATGTGTATCTCTAGTAGAGGGAGGACTTGACATCCCCTCTTCCCTCTCCCTCTCCCCCTCTTTCCTCCCTCTCCCTCCTTACTCTGATCTTGACTCATTCATTATCAATAATACTATTGGTCCCTTATAAGTGGTGAACGTCTAGAGGGGGGTGAATAGATCTTCCAAACAATTTTAAAACCTTTTCCGAAATAGGATACTAGAACCTTCAAATACCTTTTATAAGTTTCAAAAGCTTTAAAAATAAAACCAACACCCTGTAGATAATATCATAGGGGTTTTCACACTTAAAAGTGTACTGAAAAACATCTAAATGTGCAGCGGAAAAATAGTGTAAGTGTTAATGAAAAATAATATGGACAAATGAAATTAACAACTGAGTGACTAGAGAGTCCACAGATTTAGATTTCAGTTCCTTGTGAAACACAAAGTTTTATGATATTTTCAAAGTAACGATGAATGTACCTGAATGTAAATATGCAATAGGCAAAATAATAAATAAATTACAAAATTCACTAAGACAAGATTACAAAGATCAATTACAAGTATTACCCCCTAGGAACTAGATCTCACAAAGATTTATAATCTATGTAAAAGAGAATACTAAACCTATTCACTCAGAATAAACAAACTCACTAAGAGTTTCAGAAATAGAAACCTCACAAAGAGATATCTACACAAAGTATAATTCAAATTCAAATTATGTGAGGGATCAACAACAAAAATTCATGTGTACCCAAATTTATATAGGATGTACATTGATTTGAACTTATGTTTTGATTTTAATTTGATTGTTCTAAGTACATGTCGCACTGTATATTTTTTGGCAACTAAGGCATTAATAGTGATTTATTTTGGAGTATTAGTGAATTGTTCTTGAGGTATTACTAACTTGTTCTTCAGGTACTACAGTCTTGTGCTTGGGGTATTAGTGAATTGGGTATTAATAAATTGTTCTTGGAATATTACTTACACACTACAAAAAGGCAAATTTTAGCGACCGATTTAGCGACTGAGTTTTTAAGCGGTCGCTAAGAAACCCGGGTCACTTGCATTATTCTATATATGAAAACAACTGATGCTATTTAATATATAGTTGAATTCCAATGTGTACCAACACATTACATACAAGATTATACATATGCATATATATGTAGAATTCCCAACGAAAATTAGCAATTTAAATAGTTAGGTTATTCAATTGTGAAATCTTCTAAAATGAATTTAAAAAAGTTAGGCGACAATTTAAGATAACCTTTAGTTGGTCTTGATCACAATAATAAACATAAAGTAATTACATTTTGTTCAAGAAAATACTAACTAGGGAAAATTATTATTTTCATCATGTAACTTTACCTCTTTTTTATTTTAGTCCTACTAGCTTTAAGATTTTGATTTTCGCCTGTAATCTTATCTCTTTTTTATTTTGGTCCTATTAACTTTCAAATTTTTATTTTTGCCATATAACTTAAATATTATTTTTTATTTTTGTCCTATAACTTTTCTTTTTTTTATACATGGATGGGGATGGCACATGATTAAAATAAAAAAATATGTACGTTATAGGACAAAAATCAAAATTTGAAAGTTAATAGGACAAAATAAAAAAGATGTAAAATTACAGGACAAAAATCAAATTTTGAATGTTAGTAGGACTTGAATAAAAAAGAGGTGAAGTTACGGGATGAAAATAATAAATTTCCCTACAAACTATTAAGAATTGAAAGAAAAGTAATCAAGATCCATACATGAAAGAAACTGATCAACGGAATTTGGCAATTGTAGAAACCCGCCCCAATTTCAATTAACTATGTGTTTAATATTATTGATGTTCTTAAATAATTTTGACCGACAAATGAAAAACTCGAACCGAGAGCACCTCTAGCACTAAAATAATTGATTAAATTAAATACTTAATTTATGAAATGTACAAAATATAACATTTAAATATTTATTTAAATGTTAACATTTAAATGTACAAAATATAACATTTAAATATTTATTTATTAGCAATTTAAGGACATTAACATATTTATTTAAATGTTATACTTAATTTATGAAATGTACAAAATATAACATTTAAATAAATATGTTAATGTCCTTAAATTGCTAATAATTATTGAACGAAAATGCATATTACAGTTAGCAACCGCCACAAAATGGTTGCGATCACTTCTGTTGACCAACTAACGATCGTCACTGGCGGTCAGTAATCACAAAAGTAAATTCGCGACTGCCTTTTCATTCACAATTTTTTTAAATCTAAATTGGGTAGTTGAACAATAATTACCCAATTCATTTTCTAGATATAGTGAATGCATTAGGGCGGTTGGTAAAGTAAAATTTAAATTAGCAACCATTTTTCTGTCCCTAAATATCGAATCTAAATTGGTTAATTGAGAAATAATTTCCCGATTCTATTTTAATATTTTGCAACTACCTAGGCAGTTTCAAAATTGGAAAAGGCGGTCGCTGATTTTTTAATATAGATCAATTTTTGCTCTTTCTTCTACATGTTTCTTTCGAAAAAAACCTGAAGTGAGAGTTCTAAAAACATCCCGAATTTGGACGAGTATGGTTTTGACGTGTTGGTGTTTGCCAAAATCGTGTATGATTTCCACGCAAGTGAACGTGATCGTTGTTGTCGTGGCAAGTTAACCAAGTTAAATATCGAACTCAGGGAAACGATGCGATATCAAGCAAGTATTGAATGTTCACAAAGGCTAATAGCTAGGAAAGCAAGAAAACCATCAAGGATTCTATCAACTGAATCAACAAGAAATAGTAAATCCAAACTATCACCTTAAGGAAGCCAGCAAGTGTGAAGTGTACATGGAAGTAATCCTACTATGGCTCCTTTAGTGTCCTATCCATCCTAGCATGCAAAAGATCTCTTGGTGTCTTAATCAAGCTAACAAGTGTCTAGATCTCTCTACAACAGAAGGTAAGCTCTATTGGATGTCTAGATCTCTCTACAACTTCCAACACTCAAATTAAGAGGTCTAGGCTAATATGCAATTCTCATGGATCTTACAAGCCAAACATCAAACACTTGATGTGCATAAAGTTCTTATAGCTCAATTCTCACTTCATTGCTAAAACATATAAGCCATACATTCCAATTAAACATCCCAAGAATTCATACAAGTCATTAATAAGAGAACTAATCCAACAAGATCACTAGTTCATGCATAGGATTAACAAGAGACTAAATTCACCATAGTATTCATACAACCATGTGTTGATAGAATTTACTAATCGGTGTTTTTATGTGGCTCTTATAACATATTAATTCTACCAAGCAATAATCTAAGATTTATGTTCTTGGATAATATAGAGAGAGAAAGTGGAGAGCTTAGAGAGAGAAAGTAGAGTGTAGGAAATGTATTAATTGTTGTTCGAATTTGTTACAAGAGAGGCCTTATTTATAGGTGTGCGAGTGTGAGGTGGCACCTTACGAGCCTATTTGGCTTCCGGTGTTGACGAAGGTCCGTAACCTTCGTCCTGGTCCCTCACACTGCTCCCTACATCGTGCCTCGTCCTACTACAATGCCTTAGACTAGATGGGCCTCATTAAAAACCTCACCGTGAACCACCCTTGTGGATAAACCGGACGGAGGGAAAAAGAGCGCAACCATCGGGATCTAGCAGGCTACAGGGCGAGCTCATGAGCGAGCTCAGGGGCGAGCTCCGACGCCTTGTGCGGTTTCTGGATGCCATACGATGGCGGGCTTCGGCGAGGTCCTCCTGAGGATGGAGGGCTCCTCAGGCGAGCTGCGTGGGCGAGCTCCACCCATGTGTTAGCTTGCCATATCAACATTTGCCCCCCAGCTCGCGCGCACCATGACTTCGTCAGGTATGCGGGCGAGCTGGAGAACTCGAGCTCCGATGAGCTACCTTAAGAAGAGTGCCGAGCTGGCGGGCGAGCTCAGCCACAGCGGTTACTTCGGCCAACATGGTGCGGGAGCCAAGGCATTGTGCACGCCTTTTTAGGTGTGGTTTCCCGTGCCCATAATGGTAACTTTTCAAATTCTTTGCAAAAAGGTCCCTGGTCTTTCAGTAAATTCGAGCTCGCGCCCCATGTCTATAAATAGGTGAAACCAAGATCATTTCTCTCTTTGCTTCTTCACTTCTCCGAGCGCATTTCAGGCGATCGTTTCTTCGCTTCCGACGCATCCCCGAGCATTCCCAAAGGTAGAAATCCAGATCTTTCTTCTTCTTCTCCTTCTTTTTCATTTTCCTTTTCGAATTTTCAGCTGTGTACCCAAACATTCCGGCGACTGTGGGATTGATTTTCGGACCTTTAGACCCTTTGAACTGAACATTTCCGATCGTCGATTTACCATGTCTGAGCACTCTTCGAGTCGTACCGCCTCGAATCGTAACTTAGGAAAGGGGCCAATGACTGACGAATGACCAATTTCTCAGACGACCCCCGTGCTTATTTCATCGGGCTCTGGGGCGAGCTCGGGAGCTCGCCCGAGTGGTCGCGAATGCCTGGGCAAGGTCCGTTCTGATTCTTGCGAGCGGGCCACAAACACCAGTGAGAAATCCCTGCTTCGCGAGCTCTGGGACTACTCCGAGCGAGCTTCTGAGGGGGCTGTTGCCCCGGAAGAAGAAGAGGTCGCCGACGCCGAGGATCCGGCCAGTGAGTTAGCTCGCGAGATCGACCAGGAGGTCGGCGACGATGTGGGAACGGAGGTCACCTATGAGTACCTCCGGTTTATCAATTTTCTGTTCCCCAGACTCCCTGAGAATCAAGTCCCCGCCGACGTCGTCCATGATTTCGGATGGAGGGAGTATGTTGCAACCCATGCGGCGAGCTTCCCTCTGCCCCGGTGGGCTTTCCGCAAGGCTGCTGGCGAGACCGACCTCAAGGCGATAGAGGAGGAGAGCATCGTCAGTGAGTTCACCCTGCCCAAGATCCAGAAGATGTTCCGAATTCCTTTGGACATCTTCATGTACACTCCTGGGGACAAAGAGCGTGCCGACCTCCCTCCCGCCGGACTAACAGCTATAAACTATCTCACCGTGAAGGCCGGGCTCACACTGCCCTTGCATCCCATCATCGGGCAGTTCCTGGCGGACACGAACCTCGCCATTATGCAGCTGACCCCAAATGCATGGAGCAGCTTGCTGGCAACGCTGACCATTTTTTGTCTCGAGGGCTACGAGAACCGATTAACCACGGTGGAGATCAGCGAGCTCTTCTATGTGATCCAGCAAGTGAGGGAGGGGAGAGGATATTATTCTCTCCAGGCTCGCCCGGAGGACAAGTTTTTAGGCGATCTCCCGAACAAATTCTGGTACTGGAAAGAGCAGTTCTTCTTCACCGGGGGGGATTGACGAGTTCCCGACGGACGCGGAGGGCGTATCCCTACCCCTGAGGAGTACGGGGAGGAGAGCTGTTGGTGGCATATTTCGGTGTGCGTGCGTTGGATTAGATTTATAATCTAATATATCTTTTTTACAGGCTTGAAATGTCACAAATCGAGCCTTAGGAAGCCCGAGATCTCCGTCGGCTTCAAGTTCGTGTGGACCATTTGCTATTTTTTAGAGAGGAAGGATCGCGAGATCCAACATCTGTGCCAACATCATTGCCGCAGGCTCGCCGGCCTTATCACCTCACCTCACCACCTCGCTGCCCAAGGTATTAGCCTCTCACAATTTTGAAGTTCCGGTAGCTCGCCACTCCATAAGTGGAGCTCACCGAGTTGCTAACCTGTCTATCACACAGGTATAGGTCCCATTGCCGAGCATCCCCCCATCGAGGTTCCTGAAGTCTATCATTTTTTAGCTCGGCAGCTAAAGATGGGCAAACCCCGCCCAGGTAGAGAAGGCATCCCGTCCAGGGCGGTGCTGGACGCACTCAAGAAGCTGGAGGTCACCAAAGCTGGGGGCTCGGGCCTGCCGAAGGCCTCGGTACCTCCCTCTACCAGAGAGAGGGTCGCCCCAGCGAAGAAAGGGTCGGGCCGAGGTTCTGGCTCCGAACGGGGATCTCTGACCCCAACCCACCAGACCAAGCGGGCTCTCCATAGGGGGGATAGCTCGCGGGTGAGCGAGGACGAAGCTCGCTCTGACAAGCGGGCTCGAACTGAGGGGGGCTCCGTCGAGCACAGTGACCGGGGAGGCTCTGGGTCGGCTCTTGGGCGAGCTCTCGTGACTCAATCTACTGCTGCGCCTCCAACTCCTCAGAGCGCACCCCCGCCGTCTCCCTACGGGGTCCGTATCCGGGATGACACCCTCCTCGGGCTCAACCCGGATAGGTTCGGGTAAGAGGGCGAGCTCCATTTTGAAGTTGGAAGCATTATTTTAATAATTATTGCTAACTCTTGGGATGTGTGCAGGTATGCCCCCTCCGAGCTCCCACAACGACCTGAGTCTCTGCATACTGCGGAGAGGTGTAAGGCTCTGACCTCGCCTCGGGATCTCCCCGAGGGGGTAGCTCGCCGGATCTTCACCGAGGCCCGAAGTACCTCTCTCCCTCTAAGCTTGCCCAGCTTGTCATGGATGAAGTCACTGCCGCCGATAGAGCTCGCCACGAAGTGAAGAAAGTGCTTAATAGGGTGGGCGACGAGCGGAAGAAGGCCCTCGACGAGCTCACCAGGATGGAGGCTAGGGCGAAGGCTTCGTAGGAGGCGGAGCAGCTCGGCATCAAGAAGATGGAAAAATACCAAGCGGACCTTCGCCGCCAACAAGCCAAACTTGAAGAAGCTCGCTGGATGCTCGCTACCCAGGATGAAGAGCTCACCCGGGCCAAGGACGAGGTGAGGATCCTCCGGGATCAAAGCCAGGGGAACCAGGAGGTATGCTCGAAGCTCCGCCAGGAGGTCGCTGCTAAGGCCTTAGAGATTGCCGAGTTCAAGGGCCGCTCGGATGCCACCATCTCTGGGGAGGAGCTGGAGCTCGCGAAGGTTATCGCCATCGACAAGGGCTACGTTCTCCGGCCGAGTTCGATGATTGCTTGGATAAGTCCAAGATTCCCCCCGGCACGGAGCTGAACATAGGGGACCTCTCCGGCTACGGGATCAACCTCGATGTCGCTCGCGAAAAATTCAACATCATCCAAACGAAAGAGGTCCTGACTGCCGAGCTCGCTGAGGGTGCTGGGGACGTCGCCGGGGGTGTTGAAGGTGAGGGGCGAACTCCGCCGACTATGGAGCAAATGCAGGAGGCCCTAGGGGATGCGTTGCTCAACATCAGTGAGCTCAACACCAGCGGGCTCACTGGGAACATCATCTCCGAGACCGAGCTCGCCCTTCCGACCCCCACTCCCATTCGTCAGGTCGCCCCCGACGGAGCTATTCAAGAGGTCGCCGACCCCGAGGTCCCTTAGACTTAGCTTTTTCTTGGCCTTTTTTTTTTTTAGCGTAGCTTTTGTTTTCCCAATTGTTGTAGGTCACCGGTTTGCGGAGCTCGCCCAGAAAGAGCTCCATTTTTGTAGTTTTTGTTTTTGAGTATGTAGTTAGAGCTCGCCGGGCTTTGTATATCTAGCCCAGAAGGAGCATACTTTTGTAGTTCAAAAAAGACCAGTTGGTCGGCCTTTGTGGCCAGCACCACTCTAAACACTTAGGAATTTTCAGGTATTTTTCCCTTGAAAATTTCCTAAGTGTCTTCTGAATAGAAACCGAGCCTTTTTTGTCCAATTCTTCGCACTTCATTTTCGTGCTTTTACGTTATAATTTTTGAAATAGCTCATTTTTATTTATTTTATGGGTACTTAACTGTTCGTCTTATTCTACTTTGAGAAGCGAATCGTTCATTTTACGTCGCTTACGACTACGAATTGCACCTATGTTTTGAGAGTGCGTATTCTTCGCCTTACACCACTTAGGGCTGCGAATTGCTCGTCTTAGACCACTTAGGGCAGCGAGCTACACTTCGATTGATTCACGTTGGGCCGTTGGGTTTCATGAACCTCGCCTTAGACGTTTTTCATCTTTTTCGCGAATTTTTCTAACTTATGGCAGTAGGTGCTTAGTAACCCTTTAAGAAGGGTACCTTCGCAACCTTGGGCACTTTTGCCTTTGCCTTCGAGCTATTTATTTACAACGTTTGGGACCTTGGTCCTTGCGCACTATGGGTTTTTGAGTACTTGGGCGAGCTGGGATTGGCGAGCTACCTTGGGTAGTGGGTGACCTGGGGTAGCTCGCATAATTGGCGAGCTACGCAGGTCCAAACACTTGGCGAATTTTTCTGATCTCATAAATTCTCTAACTCTTTATAGCTATGTAATTTACACTGGTTGCCATCAACATTTCTGATGAGAACCTTCGACTAGTCTATTATAGAATTCTAGTCTATTGGTAGAACTTTTTCAGGTGGGCCGCACTCCAGGTGTATGACGAGGCGTTGCCTTCTGCGTCTTCAAGGTTATAAGTGCCGTTTGGCCAAGCTGCGATGACCCGGAACGGTCCCTCCTAGTTTGAACCTAATACACCTGGTGGGGCCATAAACTTCTTTTTCAACACTAGGTCTCTGACCTTGAATTTTCGGTCTCGGACCTGAGAGTTGTAATATTTTTCTGCTCTTCGCTTGTAGGTGGCGTTCTTCATATCTGACGAAGCTCTGGTCTCTTCGATCAGATCCTTCTCTACTGCCAGGGCTTCGTCATTCTTTCTTCGTCATATCCTACCACCTTCCAAGTCTTGTTCTGGACTTCAACGGGTACCACTGCCTTAGTTCCAAAGGCTAGGGCAAACGGGGTCTCTCCGGTGCTGACCCGATAGGAAGTTCTATAAGATCATAGGACCTCCGGGAGTTCGTCTGCCCAGCTCCCCTTCTTTTCCTCGAGGCGGAGCTTCAATATGTTTTTCAAGATTTTGTTCACCGCCTCGACTTGGCCATTCGACTGGGGATGGTATGGGGTTGAGTAGTGCTTCTTGATGTTTCATGAACTGCAGAAGTCCCTCAGCTTTTGTCAGTCGAACTGCCTTCCATTATCCGTGATGATCGACTGTGGAAGTCCGAATCTACAGATCAGGTTTGTTGGTCCCGAAACGAGTTAGATCAGTGTATGGGGGGGGGAATACACTGATGTCAGATTTTTCTGAAAGACTCAGAAAAATGCTCCAACGTACTCAGTCAGGAGTTCCTGAAGTACTCAGTATGCTGAATGTCCGCAGGGGCAGCAGGGACGGTTCAGTAACGAGTCAGATAAGCTGAGTAAGAGTAAAGTGCTCGGAGACTCAGTAGAGATAACAAACCTACTGACTGCTCGGAAGCGAGTCAGTTGGACAACTATCTCAGTGAGTCAGAGTACGTGCGGAAAGTGAGCCCTTAGATTCTACACGTTTTAGTTTCTGAAAACGTTTTCTCTGAGTTGCTTAGTAAATAGGTGATTAAGGCTGAGTGCACAGTATTAGGGTTCAGGATGATTGATTCAGTCCTGAGGTTAAGACCAATGCAGTATGTTCAGTTTAATATGATGACATTTATGATCCTGAACAAAACAGTAAATCAGCACACAGGGGACTTTTTAACGTGGTTCGGAGATAACCAACTCCTACGTCCACGACCTGATTTAACAGGAAGCTATCCTCAAACCCCTGAGGATAGGTACTTGGGTTTTACGTGCCAAGGGACACGAATAGCCAACTTCCTCTCTTAGGAACTGACCCCTGGGCGTTTTACAAGTCCCAGTCCTTCTAACCAACCTATCTCACACTTTGAGAGGTTTGGTATTCTGGTTTCCAACTAAGATAGCTCTAGCAATACAGATCAGTGCTAAATATTAGAGCTATCGATCTAAGCAAATACAGAGTGAATCCTACTACAACACTAGGGAAATTTAATTGCAGAGTGTTGTTTATGATATGCTTTGTATTCTTGGATTCTTGAGAGTTCTCTTGGAAATTTCCCGTTAACCTTGAATGGGTGCAAGGTTCTCCATATTTATAGGCGAGATTCAAGATAGATCCGTTGGAGGAGATCAAATCAAATCTTTCCTATTTTAGGTAGATTGCAGGCTAGGAATACTGTTCGACCTACCCGCCATGCTTATTCTGGCAAGTTGTCACATCACCTGCAACCTTTTGAGACGCATTAAATGCCGCATTAAATGCTGCGCAGACTCCGTGCTTACGTGTTGAAGGATCATTGGCTCTCCGTTATAACGGCTAGTTGACCTTCAGACATTTATCCTTCCTCGTACATTCAATGCTCTGAGTCTCTTGTAATAACTCAGTCTAAGCGTGTGCCTTAATGGAGTCTTACTGACATTCTTTTTGTCTCTTGTCCCATAGTATAAATAACCTTTCTGCTTTGGACTGACATGATTCAGGTATTCTGAACCACAGCCTAAGTCAGGTCCTATGTGCATTCAGCACAGCCTGATAGGTTATTCAGCTCAGTATGTGTTACCTTTTTGCTTCGGACTTACAGGATTCAGGTAAACTGAACCAAGGCCTAAGTCAGGTCCTATGTGCATTCAGCACAGCCTGATAGGTAGTACATACTCTTCACTGACTGAGTTCTGTCCTGAACATGCTTAGTGTATTCAGTAGAAACATCAGACAATGGCACTTCAGGATTGACTTCAGGAAGAATCAGCAGGCTTCGATCTTCAGTTTCAGAACAGACAATCTTCAGCGAGACTGACTGACTTCTTCAGAATGGTTTACACTTCAGACTTCAGTAAATTGGGTCGACTCCAATATTCTTCAGTCTTCAGTATGGTCCTTCTGTACTGAATCTCTGACCTAACTATCCTGAGCTATTTTATCCTGAACACTATACTTAGGCAAATTCATCCGGGGTTTTGGGATCTAATCAAAATACCAAGATTGTCCCAACAAGGTTTATCCATAGGAAGCCGATCATCCTTTCTTGGGTTATTGTTGTGAGAGCTTCGACCTCAGCCCACTTAGTGTAGTAGTCTACTGCTACAACAACAAACTTTACGCCGCCTCTACCAGGTGGAAATGGGCCGATCAAGTCGATACCCCATTTCGCGAAAGGCCATGGGCTGAAAACCAGCTTCAGTTGGTTGGCTGGGGAGTGGATGTTAGGTGCGAAAAGTTGACACTTCCGGCACCTTCGCGCGAAGCCGATGGCATCTTTGCGATGAGTGGCCCAATAGTAGCCTTGCCTGATCGTCTTATATGCCAATGCTTTCCCCCAGCGTGACTCCCACAAATCCCTTCGAGAATTTCTTCTAACACTTTGGACCCCTGCTTCTTAGTTAGGCACTTGAGTAGGGGTAGAGAGAATCCACGTTTGTAGAGTTGGTCATCAAGCAGTGTATATCTGGCAGCTTGCTTTATTAGCCAGCTAGCTTCCCAGGTGTCCACGGGGGTTGTTCCGTCTGTCAAATTTTTTTAGATTGGAGTGCACCAATCTTCACCATCTTCACTGTCCTTCTCCTGCCCCCCACTCGAGGTTTGGTTTACTTTGTAATCGAACGTCTAGGGGTTTTTCAGTGTGTTGATCACAACCTCCATGAATTTGGCTTCACCATTGCTGGTAGCTAGCCGGGCTAAGGCGTCTGCATGTGTGTTTTTTAACCACGGTATCTGGTTGATGTAGACCTGTGTGAACATCGAGATCAGGTTTGCGGCTATCTTTTAGTAGGTCATCATCTGCTGATCTTTTGCCTCATATTCTCCCCTGACTTGGGATATGATTAGCTGGGAATCTCCAAAGACTTGGAGGTTAGTTTCCCCCACAGCTAATGATAGTCTAAGTCCACCTATCAGAGCCTCATACTCCACCTCATTGTTGGTTGCTCGAAAGTCGAACCGGATTGCGGAGGTGAAGTCCTGTCTGTCCGGGCTGATCAGGACCACACCGGCGCCCGCTGCTACACTGGTTGATGAACCGTCCATGTAGAGATGCCACGGAGCTACGCGCCCCCTCATCGGATCTTGCGGGAAAGTTAGCTCGACAATAAAGTCGGCCAGCGCTTGTCCCTTGATCACTGTTCGGGGTGCGTAGGTTATACCGTATTGGCTAATCTCCAGTGACCATTTTAGCAGGCGTCCGGCGGTGTCCGGGCGCTGTAGTATTTAACGTAGTGGGAACGTCGTCAGCACCTCCACCGGGTGGTCAAAGAAGTAGGGTCTCAATTTTCTAACACTCATCACCAGTGCATAGGCTAGCTTCTCCGTTGGGGTATACCGCAACTCAGGTTCGTGTAAGACTTGGCTTACGTAGTATACTGGTAGGTGTGTTTTCGCCTCTTCTCGGACCAGGACGGAGCTGATGGCCACCTCTGACGCAGCTAGGTAGAGGTACAATTTTTCTCCAGGTATCGGCTTTGACAGGACCTACGTGTCTGCCAGGTACGCCTTGATGTCTTCGAAGGCCCGTTGGCACTCGCTTGTCCATATGAAGTGGTTTTTGAGGTGGAGCTTGTTGGCTTTGGCCGCCTCTTTATACCTCCGTGTGTTTGACTTAATCGCCTCGAAGAAAGGATGATTTAGGTCGTCGGACCTGGAGATGAATCTGTTTAGCGCTGCCATGCACCCGGTTAGTCTTTGAATTTTCTGCACGGAATCGGGGACACCCATCTCGATTATACATTGGACTTGCGTCGGGTTGACCTCAATTCCACGCTGGCTAACTAGGTGCCCCAGGAACTTTCCGGAGTGTACGCCGAAGCTTGTCTTTTTGGGGTTCAGTTTCATGTTGTAGTGACGCAGTATGTAGAAGTTCTATTTGAGGTGGTCGAGATGGTCCTCCTTCCTCAAACTCTTGACAACTATGTCATCCACGTACACATCCATGGACTCGCCAATGTGTTGGTCGAACAGTTTATTCACCAATCTTTGGTAGGTAGCCCTGGCGTTGATAAGTCCGAATGGCATTCTTTCCCAGCAATACATGTTTTTGTTGGTGTAGAACGCCGTGTGTTCCTGGTCATCTGGGTGCAAAGCTATCTGGTGATAGCCCGCAAAAGCATCCATGAACGTCATCATCTCATGGCCCGCGGTGCTATCCACCAGCTGATCGATGTGAGGTAGCGGGAAATTATCCTTCGGGCATGCTTTGTTTAGGTCCGTGAAGTAGATGCAGAGCCTCCACGTCCCATTGTGTTTCTTCACTAGGACGGGGTTCGCGACCCACTGCGGACACAAAGCTTCTTTGATCAGCTTGTTGTCTAACAACTTCCCCACCTCTACAGTTAGAGTTGCGTATTTGTCTGGTCCGTATTTCCTTCGCTTCTGACACACGGGCCTCCTTGTTGGGTCTATATTAAGTCTGTGACAAGCGTGCTCCAGCAGGATTCCCGACATATCCTCATGGGACCAGGCAAACACGTCCAGGTTGGACATCAAGAACAGCTCCATCCTCAACCTGTACGGTTCAGGTAACTCGGAAACGATGAAAAGTTCCAAGTCCCTTTTTGGTTCCACCGGGAGTGCCGTTAATTCCTCACGGGGGTGGTTTTTCTCTTTTGACTTTTCCGCCTAGGGTCGCTGATGAACTCGTCCCACTCCTTTTGTGACATCTGTGCAGGTTTGTGACCTATGCGCGGCTCGAGGTCATCGGGATGGCCTTCAGCTTGGGCGGGTTCATCAGTTGCGAGCACTTCTGGTGGCTTGTCAACCTGGGATGGTTCAGTGGCCTGGGGAGCCGGGTCAACATCCATTGGTATTGGTTCTTGACCTCCCGCAGGTTCCCCATCCTGGTCTTCATCAACCACCTCCATGGGAGCAGGTTGTTGCTCCTGCACAGGTCCCAACACTTGGCTGTTTTGGACCTCCCCCAACCCCTCCATTGGACCTCCCCCTACCTTTATCATCTCGGTTTCAGCCGAGATGACGTCTAGGATGTTCGGCTCGTCTGCTGGGACTTGCACGTCCTCCTCAAGGACCTGGACCCGCGTCGCCGCCTTTTTGACCTGACCATCTTTTATTTGGAGTAAGCACTCTCGGGCCTTTTTCTAGTCACCTTTTATGGTTCCAGCGCCTTTTGGAGTTGGGAATTTCAAACAGTAGTAGTAGGTCAAACACGCCACTTTGAATTCAATGATAAATGGGCGGCTAAGGAACCCGTTGTAGGAGGACTGCTGGTCGACAACTAGGAAATCTATGAGCCTAGTCAGTCTCCGCTCCGGGTCCTCGGCCAATACAAGTTGGACGCTTAACCTAATACTACCTAGGGGGATGGTTACAGCTTCTCCGAACCCCACTATCCTAGCATTGCTAGGTTCCATATACGACTCAAAATCACCTAAGGCATCCAAGGTGGATTTGAAGAGAATGTTGGGGAATGCGCCGGTGTCCACAAGTAGTCTGTGAACTCGGACGTTCATGATATTGGCGGTTATCACCAACGAGTCGTTGTGGGGTGTCAGTACCCCTTGCAGGTCCACCGAGGAGAATGTCTGCTCATCTGCAAGCTGTGCGACGGACCTAGGGCCGGAGCTGCCTTTCTGGACCTGGTTTACGGCTCAGATCTCGGCCTTCCTCTTTCTTTTGGACATGGAGGTCCCTCCGTCCTGGAGACCTCCGGCAGCTCCGATCTCATCCTCTAGAACTAGGAGTTCTCGGGTGGGCTCCAAGTTTTGCTGAAGTTGGGGAGGTGCCCTCCTCCTATTTTGAGGTCTGCGCTGGCCCGCGTCCTCCTCCTCTTCGTCGTCGGAGGCCACCCTCCTTTTGAACCTCGGCCTCTTGGCTGGGGCCTTCTTCACGAACTCTGCCAGCTTGCCATCCTCATAAAATTTCCAGAATTGTTTGAGGAGGTCTCGGCACTCACTGGTGAAATGGCCGATAGCTTGGTGGTAGGCGCAGTATTTGTTGGGGTTGAGCTTCGTGCGGTCCTGACGGATCCACCTTGGCTCCTCCAGCAGGGCCTTATTTTTAATAGCTGTAAAGACGCAGTCGACGGAGACCGTGAGGACCTGGTTGAGCTTCTCCTTGAGCTCTTCCCCCTCGCCAAAAGCTTTCAAGTTCCGGGGAGCTTTGTATGCGCCCCCCGACTTCTTCCCGTAGGGCTTCCTTTCCTCCTGGGCACCAACCTCTTTCAGTAGTGCCTCCTGCATAGCCACGAACACCCCTGCCTTGTGGAGGAATTCTGTGTAAGTGTTGGGAAATACGAGGTGCATCTCCTTCCACAAGTCGGTGCCCTTTTTTAGTCCGGCCATCGCGGCGATGACCTTGGTATCCTCGCTCACCGACTCACCTTCCAGCAGGATTTTGTCGAACCTATCCAGGTACTGCTGGTCGGTCTCGCTCTCGCCTTGGTGCATGTTGGCGAGTCGGTGTTTCTGGGTAAGGTAGGACCCGAATCCAGAGAAGTGGGCCAAGAACTCCCGCGAGAGTTGGTCAAATGAGCAGATTGACCCCGGGGCGAGTGATGAGAACCAGCGGCGAGCTTGGTCCCCTAGGGTCAGCGGGAAGTTCCGGCACTGGGTGGAGTCGGTGGCGCCAACCGATATCATGAAGTCTGAGTACTTACCCAGGTGGACTTTTGGGTCGGATTCACCCTCGTACGCAGACATCACCGGGAATTAGATTTTCTTCTGGACCGGTGCGCGGAGGATGGCAGGCGCCAATGGAGATGCGGGGAGAGTCGTGGCATCGGGTCCGCCAGACTTGGCTGCTACTTGTGCTTGTAGCATTTCGACGGCCTTTTTCAGTGAGGCCAGCTCATCATCGCGGGTTACCTCCGGTGGAGGTTGCTCGAAAGTCATGCATCTCGTGGACGCACGTCCTCGAGGTGCCTCACTTTGGGGTGACCTCTCTGTGATGGGCTGGAATTGACGTCCACCATTGGGGCCCAGCCTGTCGGTGGCGGGCCTTCTCAACCTTTCGTGGGCGGACCTGTGCGGTTGTTGGTCGGAGTCCCCGTGGGACACAGCAAGGGCCGCCGTCCGCTCATTCCCCCTGTATCTCGGGCCCAGACGGCCTTGGAGGACTTCCCTCCACTGTGATTGGTGCGTGGCGGAGGCTTCGGTGTAGGCAGAAGCCCGCCCAGTGTATGGGGCAGGTTCCTCCTCTACTATTTTGGCCTTACCGGCCCTCTCCCTGCGTTGGCGAGCTTGCGCCGAGCTTACCTCCTGCTCGGTGGGGAGGACACTGTACTCTCCACGGGTCTGAGTGCCTTGGGTGGGCCTGGTTTGTTCTCGGGTTTCGGCAGCTGGAGCTCGCCTGGGTACCAGGGCGAGCTCGTCCTACTGCCTCTGCTGCAACCTTTGCAAGGTCGCGATGGTGCGTTGGAGCTCATCGGGGTTGTTGGCCAGGTCCCTCAGGGTAGGGGCCAAGTCTTCTTGGGTCACCACAACTCGCGGGGGTCGCGGAGCTGCGGTACTCTTCTAGGGAGGTGGTTGTGAGGTCTCCACCACCTGGCGTGAGGTCTCCGCCTCGGCCTGGTTTTGGTCACCTCCTTTGGACCTTCCGGCAGCTGCGGAGGTCTGTCTTCTAGCAGCTCGAGTGTTAGCCATTTTTGGATTTCAGAGGGGGTAACTTGCTGCAGGTAGCCGAGGTAGAGAGAGGTCGCCTGGATGGTGGTCGTCCAGCTTGGGTGGAGCTGTGCAAGTTTTTGTCTAGCCTCGTGTGTGACGAATTATCCGAAATTCGTTTTATTCGTGTACACGCGCACGTTTGAAAACTTTTTCCGGGTAAAATTTGTAAATTTGAGAATTTGGGTTTTCGTCTGGAATTTTGGGTTCTTCGTCCAAAGAAATGAATATGTATGTGTATCTTCAAGTGTTCTTGAGTTTTATCAAGAACACCTTCAAATCTTCAAATCTTCAAACACACCCTAACTTTGTTCTTGAAAATTTTTAATTTTTCAGATTCAAACACGCCGGCCCTTCTTCTAGCGCCAAATTGTTGATAGAATTTACTAATTGGTGTATTTATGTGGCTCTTATAACATATTAATTCTACCAAACAATAATCTAAGATTTATGTTCTTGGATAATATAGAGAGAGAAAGTGGAGAGCTTAGAGAGAGAAAGTAGAGTGTAGGAAATGTATTAATTGTTGTTCGAATTTGTTATAAGAGAAGCCTTATTTATAGGTGTGCGAGTGTGAGGTGGCACTTTACGAGCCTATTTGGCTTCCGGTGTTGACGAAGGTCTGTAACCTTCGTCCTGGTCCCTCACACTGCTCCCTACATCGTGCCTCGTCCTACTACAATGCCTTAGACTAGATGGGCCTCATTAAAAACCTCGTCGTAAACCACCCTTGTGGATAAATCGGACGGAGGGAAAAAGAGCGCAACCATCGGGATCTAGCAGGCTACAGGGCGAGCTCAGGGGTGAGCTCCGACGCCTTGTGCGGTTTCTGGACGCCATACGATGGCTGGCCTCGGCGAGGTCCTCCTGAGGATGGAGGGCTCCTCGGGCGAGCTGAGTGGCCGAGGTCCACCCATGTGGGCGAGCTCCACCCATGTGTTAGCTCGCCATATCAACACCATGCAACAAGGATATTAGCCCATGGCTAATAGGAAATGGAAATCAATTAGTACAAGAGAATTAAAGGAAATCTTACCATAAATGGATGAATTGAAATACAAACTACAAACCTCCAATTTGCTAAGTCTTGATCCAAAGCTCAAAATACAAAATTGAACCACATGAATAAAGCTCTAATCACTACGAGTACGTAGGAACAAACTGATCTAAAATCCGACGGACGGATCAAAAGTTATGGAAGAAAGAAGAATGAATCTAACTAAGAACTCCTCATAAAACATTAATGGTCATTGAGCATCATCAAATTAATCATAAATATGAACAATTAATCACAAATCACATCCCTCCAAACTTTTTCGGATCAAGAATCCTAATAAAGTTTGGAAAGAGTGATTAATCAAGAAACTTAAGCTCAATAAACCATTCACACTACATATCAAATCCTAAACCAAGAATTTATCCAATCCTTAAGCAAAATATGCTCCTCAAATCTATTCTTGCACACATTAGCACAAAATCCACATAGAGCAATCAATTCATAAAATCAATAGGCTAAAATGGCATTCAAGCTTCTTTCCCTAAAATCATCAAACAAAACTAACACAACAATCAAAATAAAATCTAGGATACGAAAAAGGATATAAGGGTGGGTTGCCTCCCACCTAGCGCTTGGATTTAACGTCCCCTAGCCGGACGCAATAAAGCTCAAGTGACATCAAAATCAATGAGGGTTGAGTGACTTACATCACTCAATTTCCTCCTCCAAAAACATCCATTTTTCACCACTTTCTTCACCACTTGTTTCAACCCCTTATCTTCGTTCACCTTTTTCTTATTTTCAAAAGGAATTTCCTCATTCACTTCACTCTCAAGATCACAAGTTCTCATAACCTTGCTTGCATTTTCACCCTCACTTCTTGGGGAACTCATTGAAGAATCATAAATAGAGAGCGTATTTCTCTCATCATTCATCCTCAAGGTAACCTCACCTTTTTGAATATTTATCACTGCATCTGAAGTCGCTAGGAAAGGTCTCCCAAGAATTAGAGGAGTAAACTTGTCCTCCTCTACATCTAAGATAACAAAATCGACCGAGTACAAGAACTTACCAATTTGAATCACCACATCTTCCAAAATCCCTCTAGGTTGCACCTTTGAATTGTCCGCCATTTAAAGATCACTAGACATGGGTCTCATATCTTTCAAGCCAAGCCTTTGAGCTATGGATAAAGGCATAACATTCACACTAGCCCCAAGATCACATAAAGCCTTGATACTCTTGCTCCCTTCAATATGACAATCCAAAACATAGCTACCCGGATCTTTGAGTTTTTTAGGAAGAAGCTTCATGATAAGCTTGCTATTCTCTTGAGTTAGTTTGACAATTTCGGGCTCCTTTTTCCTCATCTTTGACATGAGATCTTTCAAAAATCTTGTGTACGTCGGCATTTGCTCAATAGCCTCTTTGAAAGGCATATTAGCATACATCTTCGTAAACAAATCAAGAAATTTCTTGAGCCTCTCATCAAGCTTGTTTTTTACTCCCTTTGAAACTTCCACCTTTTCTTTCTCAACCACCAACCCTTCTTCCTCCAATCTATCCTCACCCCCTAGTTTCACTTTCCCTTTCTTTTTCTCTTCTTTTCCTATCACACTTTCTTCTACCCCCAAGACTATCTCATCAAGCTTCACCAATTTCACATTCTCACAACAAAATGCTTCCCCCACTATCTCATCATGAAATAATTTCAAAGGATCATTCCCTACCACCTCCTTTGCAACTTCCAAACAAGAAATAGAATTGCAATGCTCACGAGGATTAATTTCGGTGGTAGAAGGGAATTTACCTTTGTTGACTTGTGGGCTTAAGGAAGAAGCAATTTGCCCAAGTTGATATTCCAAGCTCTTGATTTGGTTTGCTTGTGAAGCATACAAGTCATCAAACTTTTTGTTTGTCTCACCATTCATCTTTCTAAATTCCACTCCCAAATTGTCCACATTCTTCAAAATCAATGCCAAGGTGTCTTCAATGCTCCCCTTACCCTCATTATTAGGCGGCTTTGACCCCGAATCAATCCCAGGTGGCAATTGGATGCCCCCTTAGGATTAGAATATGAAAAGTTCTCATGCCTCCTATTAGGGTTGTATGGAGGGTTGCTTTGATTTTGTTATGGACCCCCTTGTTTTCTAAAAGGTGAAGCAATATAAGCTAGCCTTTGATTATTTTGGAAAGAATTGTTGTATTGAGGACCACCCATGTAATTCACTTCTTCTTGCGTAGAGGTAGTAGGAGGAGGAATACTTTCGACAACACTTACTTGTATAGGAGTTGGAGCTTGGTTTTGGTTTTGGCCTCCATAGACCAAATTCAACACATTTTTCATGTTTTCCTCAAGAAGTGAAACTCGATCACCCGTTCCACTATTGGACTCTCTTTGAAAAGCATCATTTGCAGCTATGTTTTCGATGATCTCGTTCACTTATTGAACGGTCCTCGTCCAAACTGAGCCTCTGGCACAAGAATTCAAGTAACTCTTGTCTCCTTCATGCAAACCAATGGTAAATGTCAAAAGAATGTCTTCCTCCCTCAAACCATGTTGAGGGCAAGCCAAAAGCAAGGCTTGGTACCTCTCCCAAGCAATAGATATGGTTTTTCTCGCCTTTTGTCGAAAATTCTTTATCTCTTCCCTCGCCTTTAACATTTTTTATAAAGGGTAAAATTTCTTGAGAAATTGTGAGCTCAACTCCTCCCATGTTGCTACTTCCGGGTTCATTGATTGGATCCAAATCTTAGCTCGACCCTTCAAGGTGAAGGTGAAGAAACAGAGCTTCTTCTCGTTATCTGACATCCCTTTATACTTGATCGTGTCGCATATCTCCATGAAGTTATTGAGATGAGCATTTGGATCTTCTCGATCACTCAATCTTTTGAAAGGAGACTCTTTCAACAACTTAAAAAGATTAGTATTAAGCTCAAACTTCTCAGCATCTATCGGTGGCCTTTCAATACCATCATAGTGTTCATTAACTCTTGGCTCAAAGTAGTCACGAAGTAGTGGTTCATTGTTTTAAGGTGGGT
This sequence comes from Prunella vulgaris, assembly GCA_026898435.1. Classification (NCBI taxonomy): domain Eukaryota; kingdom Viridiplantae; phylum Streptophyta; class Magnoliopsida; order Lamiales; family Lamiaceae; genus Prunella; species Prunella vulgaris. The sequence continues at coordinate 270,535 of JAPKLY010000285.1, read as the reverse complement.
TTACAATTTGTGGTCTTTGGTGTTGAGGTGGTGGTTGGTATGGATAGTAAGGATAGTTATATGGTGGTGGTGGATAGTATGGTTGATTTATTGTGTAATTTGGGTAGTTGGGATATTGAGGTGGGTAGTAAGGTTGATTTGGTGGTGGATAAGGTTGGTATGGATGTGGTATAGGTTGTGGTTGTGGTTGTGGTTGTGGTTGTGGTTGTGGAACCTACCTTTGAGCCAAGTGCTCATCACCATGATGCACTTGTTGTCTCAATGGCTCTTCTTCTCTATTCTCATCTCGAGCTTCATTCATGTTGTTCTCCATCTTCTCTTGATTCAATCAAGCTTCTCTTCTTCTTCTTCGTAGGCTCGTTTTAAGGTCTAAATCAAAGGGTAGTAGGTCTCCCGCTTGACTCTTTGTGTGCATGTACCTACAAAGAAACAAGTATCAAAACTCTCACAATAGTAACCAATCGAAAATAAATGAAACAACAATAACCAAACAAACAAGCCGTCTCCCCGGCAACGGCACCAAAAACTTGTTTGCCCAAATAGTGTCCACACACAAGTGTATGTGATCGTTATTGTAATGGCAAGTTTGACCAAGTTTATTATTTATCGAACTCAGGGAGATGGGGATTTGTAAGGTATTATTATTGTTTCAATTCGAAAGCAAACAAAACAATAAAGGGGAAAGGTATATAATGTCTACTAATGTGTCAAAAGTGTAAACTACCTATCACCTTGGGTTGAAAAGTGAGCAATTTGTGAGAGATATGTATTAGTGTACTATCCTATGTTTCACATGGTGTTGTATCACTGGATCATGCAATGAGGTATTGTACAATCAATTGGCAAGCCACTCTAACATGCAAAGGTCTCCCTAGAAACACATTAGAGCCTCTAATTGTTCTTTCTATTCACTAAAGATAATTCTCACTATCTTAGGAATTTTATCAAACACTTAGCATGCATTGGCCTAATAATAAGAAGATTTAGGAAAATAGACCAATTCTCATTGAGACTAATTCCCTAATGTCCCTTTCAATCAATTGTGCATTCCAAGCATTCATACAAACAATCAATATAGAGAATTGATCATACAACATCTCATAGTAATCATAAGATCAACCTTAACACCACATTACTCCATAGGAATCAAACACTAACACAAAGGGATTATCCCATGGCTAATTTGGTAAACAAAAGAACAATTGAACTAGCTACAATCATTATTATGCAAGAAATGTAAAAGAATGTAGAAGTATTACCTATTACAGTGGAAATTGGAAAGATACAAATTACCTCTAAAAGCTATCTAACAATCCGGCAATGGAAAATGAAATTCAATCGGTAGAAACGTAGCCCTAGCTGAGACGAAGATCCAGGAATAAACGGATCGATGATCCAAGAGGTAGATCAAAAGTTATCGACGAAATCGTAAGAAGAAATCTTATAAACCCAACTAGTAACTACCTCTTTCTCTCTCTAATCTAAGATTATGACTATGATTATGAACTAGATGCCTTGAGAATCTGATCCTTGGAGTATTTATAGTGCCCACAATGTTTAGTCCAAAATGTCCTTCATTAAACGCGCTAAAAGATGAAACAGCCCTCGAAAATGTGCCCAGCCGAGCCTTTACATGAATCCATGCTAGTGGCCGCACGAGTGCATTCGTGCGGTGCCACTCGTTCACCCTCCAGCGCACAGACCAGAGATTGGTCGCATGAACCATGGCTAGTTGTCGCACGAGCCATGGCTTGGTGGCGCACTAACCCACTTCGTCTTGTTCGATCGATCCTCGACTTCCTCGTTTCCTTCATATCTTGAGTTCTAGAGCTCCGATTGACTCGATTCTTTTTCCGTTGTGACCCTCTCTTCGAACTCTTTGACATGGTATATCATTTGCCTCCATTGGATCAACTCACAATTTCTGGACTTTTACGAACTTGCTCATCTCTTGACAATTTTTGCTCGTTTTCACTACAAAACACAACTTTCTAGCCAAAAAGCGTTAAATACACAAAGTATAGCATTTTAGGGTAAAATATGAACATAAGCACATCAAAACCATATAGAAATGGATGCAAAAACATGCAATTATGACCCTAATCAATGGAGCACTTACCTGTTCATTTACTGTATGAAGCTTTACACGGTGGTCCAGTACAGTATTGGTGGATGTACCCTTTCAAGAGGTAAGTATATATCTTTTTAGTTTTTTATTAAGTATATTAAATATTGATCAATTTAATGTTTATGTATTTAGGTATCTGCACAACTTGAATGTAATATTGGAAATACAGCACACATTGAAGCATCCATTGTTAATGCATATCTTACTGAAGAGGTTGGAAGATTTTGTTCTTATTATTTCGGTGATCAAGTTCAAACCGGGATCAGAAATGAGCCTCGCAACTATGATGGCCGGGGATAAGAACATCCTCTTTATGAGTTCGATGGTATGTTGTCTGTATTTTTACATGTTGGTCGACCACTGGGTAAAGGGATAAATGGTATTTTGAAAATACTTGGGAAGAAGAGACGATACAGTCGTATGTCTTGATGAATGCGCCCTAGGTTCAACCATACATACATTGAGTTCTTAAGGAAGGTATCAAATTTTCTCTGGATTTAGTGGCTGCAAATCCCGATACTATAATTGTTGACAACGAAGTGGATGGTGAAGAGGCAGATGAAGATGATGAAGAAGATGATGAGGATGAGGATGAGGATGAGGATGAGGATGAGGATGAAGAAAATGATTAAGATGATGATAATGAAGAAAATGATATTTACATTCGCTGTCACTCTAATGAGAAATTTTCAAACTAAACATTACCTAAAAGGATTCTATCAACTGATAATATGTATACGATAAGTTGGATTTGTCAAGGAAAACAGTGAATTAAAGACTGCGAGAAGTGTAGGCAACCATTGAAACATGTACTAGAAATATCATTACAGCTAGAAATTAAGAAAAACTAGAGATTTGTCAAAGAAACCATTCGCATGAAAGAAAGAGAAATGGCAAAGCACTAGCGAAATATTAATATTTCAACCCTATTTATGTACTTAAAATATAGAGATATCAACTTTTGCTGAAACATGATGCTTGTTTTATAGAAAATGTGTAAGCAAATATAACAGAAACGTGACACTGGCATTAAATTGAATCAGAATCAATGCAGGGAACAACAAAAAATAATAGAGAGAGAGTTAATTAAGATATAGAAACAATTGAAGCACAAAACATTAATTGAACAATCCGTCTATATCTATATATGTATACTTTAGTAAAAGTTGCAGTACTACCTACAAGAACATATAAAAGATTGGAAGGAGTGTAGCAACGCAACCATTGATACATCAACGTATCAAGATCAATCAATACATGCATGCATGCTACAAATTCGTTGGTCTATAAATTAAAGATTCAAAGAAAAAGTAATGATATGGAGAAATAAATTCAATTAAGTTTCCAGATGATCTTTGCGATATGAATGTCGTCGATGCAAGCATAGTGCACCTGCACTGGTGAGAGCTGATAGGCATTAGGGCATAACTAAGCAACTTGATGTTTCTTTCAATGATTTTGGGCAACCAAATGATCAGAAGAGAACAAGCACACTAGCTCATTTTTTAGGTACCATTGCAAGGAATGGATCATTTTGTCCATTAAATTGCAAAGATTGGCGATTGATGCCACGCTCTTACAAGGACGACATGCTTCGAGAAGTGAAGGTTGGTGTCCACCTGAATTTTTTTATTAGTATGTATTATAGAACTTGTAACTATTATTCTTTTTATATATTTTTAGTCGAGGTTTAATCTAAAACTTTTATCTTACAATCAATCAACCACAAATGGAGAAATTGGAAGTCCCAATTGAAGAATTCAAACTTTGATCCAAGTGTGTCGTTGAAGAACAGTTGCTCGATGTACCTTTAAGGGTAAATCCCGACCAGTATAAACATATACTTGATTATTGGTTTACTGAAAAATCACAGGTACAATATCATATTTTACGTGTCATATTTTATTTGTTATGTATGTCTTCAAGATATTACTTTTTCTTTTGGGTACTTTAGCAACTTAGTGAAAAGAAAAAAGAAACTCGTGTTAAGTTAGAGATTCTTCATCGAATGGGCAAAAGAAGTTATGCAGTTGTAAGCAAAATTATGGTAATATTTTCCCCTAATATAATTAAAATTATATATATATGTTAAATTCTAATACCATAGACTTACTGTAATATTGGACACAATTTATTGTAGAATGAACATATGGGTAGGTATCCCACTAGAGCTGAGTTATTCGAGAGGTGTTGTAATCCTTAAGATGGGTCGCCCATGAGTGAGGCAATTCAAGAGGCAATTGTAAGTTAACATATATTCTAATAAAAATTAAATTTCTTTCATTTATAACATGATATCTTAATTAATTTTAACACACTTATCATATTTCTCTTGTTATAGGAAAAGATGAAAGAGCTAGCTACACAAAATGATGAAAATTCAAGTAATTTTGATATGGTGCGTGATCCTGATGATACTTTTGCCAAGATAATGGCAAGGATAAAGATGAACGATTACGCATGTATGGTATGGAAGTGAAACCAGCTGATATATATGGTGGGAGACCCAGTCGTGATGCACTTTATAGAAAATCTATGGAAGAGAAAGAAGAAATAAGAGCATTAAAAGAAAAAATTGAAGAGTTGGCAGCTTTGGTGCATAAAATATCACAATTAGAAAGAGCACCGGTTTCATCTTCAAACCATCAAAGTTCTACAGGAATTAGTCGTCCAACTCGTATAAGGGTAAACAAACGAAGTTAAATTATTTATTACATGAATATACATTTATGTCAGATTTTTTTGAAGACTCAGAAAAATACTCTTACACCCTCAGTTAGGAAGATCCTGATGTTACTCAGCAAAACTGATAGTCCGCAGGGGCAGCAGGGACAAGTCAGTAATGGAGTCAGATAGGCTGAGTGTGAGTAATGTGCTCGAATGCTCAGTAGAGATAACAAACCTACTGACTGCTCAGAAGCAAGTCAGTTGGACTACTATCTTAGTAAGCTATAGTACGTAAGGAATGTAGCCCTTAGTTTCTACTCGTTTTAGCTTCTGAAAACTTTTCTCTGAGTTTGCTTAGCAAATTGGTGGTTAAGGCTGGTGCATAATATTAAGACTCAGGATGATTGATTCAACCTGAATATCAAAACAATGCAGTATGCTCAGTTTAATATGAGTGACAATTATGATCCTGAACACGAATGTAAATCAGCACACAAGGGTCTTTTTAACGTGGTTCGGAGATAACCAACTCCTGCGTCCACAACCTGATTTAACAGGAAACTATCCTCAAAACCCTGAGGATAGGTACTTGATTTTTACGTGCAAAGGGACACGAATAGCCAACTTCCTCTCTTAGGAACTGACCCCTGGGTGGTTTTACAAGTCCAAGTCCTTCTAACCAACCAATCTCCCACCCTGAGTGGTGTGGTATTCTTGGTTTCCAACTAAGGATAGCCCTATCAATACAAAGCAATGCTAAAGATTAGAGCTATCAAAACTAAGCAAATACAGAGTGAACCCTACTACAAAACTAGGAAAATTTAATTGCAGAGCGTTGTTCAAAATATGCTTTGAGTGCTTGGATTCTTGAGAGTTTTCGCTTGAAAATTTCCCGTTAGCCTTGAATGGGTGCAAGGCTTTCCATATTTATAGACAAGATTCAAAATAGATCCGTTGGAGGAGATCTACCCAAATCTTTCCTATTTTAGGGTGGTTGCAGGCTAGATGTACTATTGACCTAATTGTCATGCTTAATCTGGCAATTTTTATCCCGCTGCCTGCAACTCTGAGACGCATTAAATCCCGCATTAACTGCTTCACAGACTCCGTACATGCGTGTCAAAAGATCATTGGCTCTCCGTACAAATGGCTAGTTGACCAACTAACACTTGTCCTTCCTCGTACATTCAATACTCTGAGTCTCTTGTTAATAACTCAGCCTGAATGTTTGTCTTTATTGGAGTCTTACTGACATTCTCTTTGTCTCTTTGTCCCATAGCATAAATAACCTTTTTTCTTTGGACTTACATGGATCAGGCAAACTGAACCAAGGCCTAAGTCAGGTCTTACGAGCATTCAGCTCTGCCTGATAGGTTATTCAGCCCAGTATGTGTAACCTTTATGCTTTGGACTTACATGAGTCAGATAAACTGACCCAAGGCCTAAGTCAGGTCTTACGAGCATTCAGCTCGGCCTGATAGGTTGCACTTACTCTTCGCTGACCAAGTTCTGTCCTGAGCATGCTTAGTGTACTCAGTAGAAACATCAGTCAATGGAACTCCGGATTGTCTCCAGGATGGATCTTCAAGCTTCGGTCTTCAGCTTCAGTTTAGGCAATCTTCAGCAAGACTGACTCTGACCTTCTTCAGGATGAATTGTACTTCAGACTTCAGTAAATTGGGTCGACTCCAATGTTCTTCAGTCTTCAACACATTCCCCCTGAACTGAATCCCTAACCTGACTATCCTGAACTAGACAATCCTGACCAACTGTACTTTGGCAAATTCATCAGGGGTTTTGGGATTTAATCAAAATACTCAGATTGTCCCAACAATTTCCCCCTTTTTGATGATGCCAAACCCTTAAGCAAATTCCTATCCATCTATACAATCAACTGACTTAGTCAGTGAAAATAGTTAAGTACCTCCTGACAAACTAGGCACTTAGTCTATAAGATGAAAACAAGGAATGGGTTAGTACAGTTCTTGATAAGGATGCTGAAAAGTAAATTTAGGAGTCAACAAGAAGTTGTACTTAGGAAATAAATATCTTCATTGATAGATATAAGAGTTACAATTATCGTGAAGCTATTACAATTTCCTGAACAACTAACTCCTGAGCCAGCTACTCTTCATCCTTTTTCCAAACAGCCTGAGGAATTTCATTCATCTCCAAGACTCGGTTCAGGATCTACCTCGTCCTGTTCTGATCACCAACAGCACCGGCAACATGTCCTATCCTGATGACTTCTTCTGATATTGCCTTCCGGTCCAGTTGCTTGGAGTTCCGGAAGAGTGGAGGAGGGTACTTGATGAATTCCGGCAGAGCGATCTCTACACCTTCAGTGTCAGCAAGTCTGATGATTTCAACCCAGAGATCCGAGTACTCTTGCGAAGTCCAGTGGTGGAGAATGACATCTTTGTCTTTATTCAGTTCGTCCCATAGTCCCAACACGTAGAATAGATATGCCCATCTATTCCGGATTGGAATCCATACCTCCAACATCTCCACAGGAATGAAATCCTCAACCATCTGAAGTGGAGGAGGGCCCTGACCTGGATTGATAACCATCTTCCTCTGAGTCTTCTTCCGAGATCCAGAAGGCACAGACTTTTGCTTCTGAACCTGCGAAATCAGATACTCTTGATTCTCTTTCAAGCTCTGGATCTGACTGAGTAGCGAAATCTCCTTCATCTTCGCTTGCTTCTCCTACTCAGTCATCACCACTTTCTTCTGAGTTGTCATTCCAGGGTGTAATCCTTCCTCCAATTCAGCAAAAAGTGGAGCTAGCGTAGGATCCTCAGAGGACAACTTCAACCTCTTTGGATCAGATCCTTCGGTCTCAGTGACTTGGGCTTCAGCGGCAGCAGCTGATCGAGTTCTCTTCTTGTCCTTAGCTCTCAGTTCAGGGGGGAATATCTTCTTCTTGCCTTTTCTAGCAGCAATTTGCTTCTTCCCTTCCCCCTTTTTGGCATCATCCTCGTTGATTTTGGTTACAACCTCCTCAACTGAACCAGCCAAAATGGCGAACTGATCGCCCAACCCCTGTTGTTTGCCCTGAATATGCCCGATCTGATTTGTCATTCCTCTCAGATCGCCACTGAGCCTAGAGACCGCTTGATTATGCTCCGACTTCAGTCTGCCCTCAAAATCTCCCATCCTGGAGTCAAAGGCTCGCTTAATCTCCTCCTTTTCCTGCTCAGACATTTCACTCAGAAGTTCAGCCTTTAGTTCACCTTTGAGCTGAGCCATCTTCTCATCAATCAGCTGAGCAACCCTCTCCTTCAGCTGCTGATCAAGAAATTTGTTCAGCTTTTCATCCTGCTCAGCTCGCAGATTTGCAGTCATTTCATTGCAGCTCTGAACTGACTCATTTGCCAGCTGACACACTGCTTCAATCCGAACTGAGTGATTTGTCTCATTCAGCACAAGGACATCCTCGGCAATGGCAAAACCTTTGACCATCTCGTCGTGACCCCGGTTCACTTTCTTCAATCTCTTATTAACCAGTCCAGTAGATTGACTGAAGCGATGAAGTCTTTTGTTGTGAGCATTGAGTTGGCGGCGGATAGAAGTCAGGTCCCGCTGCCATTCCCGTTTCTGCTGAATATTTCTTTTGGGGATTCGGACGAGATCTCCTGAACCCTCTTCTGAAGCCTCAGCAGCCCCAGGTCCAAGGGGTGCGTCATCAGCCGGTGCACTGATCACATCAGTCACACCTTGCTGATCAGTCTCAGCAATCACAATCATTTCCTTCTCCTTCTCCTTCTCCTGAGGTAACTCCACCTCCTGACCTCCAGCAACTGGAACTAGAGCCAGTTCCATTCCAACCCCTTCACCTTCAGGCTCAATAGTCGGAGCCTCAGGATAAATTCTCCTCATGTTTTTGACAAAGTCAGCAATTTTAATCAGATGGTGGAGAGAATTTACCTTAAAGTGATCAAACCAAGCTGCTTCATCATCAGCCAGCTTTTCCCATCCTTTCACCTCACCCAGCTGACCAAGTTCAGGCCAAGTGGCACTTCGGATCATGGCATATGTACGAAGCTGCACCACTGCCTCTTTCGGAGCTGGGGAGAGATCAGGGAATCTCTTGTCCACTACTTCAGCTGCCCTTCCCCTAGCCACAACTTCAAAGTTAGGAAGAAGTGTCTCATTAGGCACGGGGAATGGCCATGGTGCCTCAGCCTGCACCAGTTCAGCCTCCTGCCCACCTTCATCAACTTTGCTACTTTTGCTATTGGCAGAATCCTCAGTATCAATAATGGGTTCCCCCTGACCCTCATCTGATTGGGCCTCCATGCCCTGATAATCAGAAACTACATTCAGGATTGTATCTTCAGCCAAGTCTTGCTCAAGGACAAATGGCGTCGAATCTGAGGGTGCAACTTCCGGAATAGCAGCAAGGGGGGCAACCTCAAGGGCATTCTGAGCAGGTTCCCCCTCCGGAGTTCCTTGCTGAGTCTCTTCTTCAGCAACCTTCTCTTCCACAAGCTTCTTCTCTCCCTCTTCTGAGCTGGGATATTTGAAATTCAGAGTCTATTGCTTGGGTCCAGAAGGTTTGGATTTTTCCTCCGCTGGTTTCTTGACTGGAGCCCCTGAAGACTTGCTTGCCTGAGCCTTGACTTCTCCAGTCGTGCTCGCCTGAGCCTTCTTCAGGGTCCTTATTTTCTTCCTCTTCGCACCAGCATCACCGGAAAAGGCTCTGAAGAGGTCAACTTTCACTGGAATCTCGAGTGATTGAGCCTAATCAACATCTCCGATGGCCAATGCCTCCAAGATCAGAGAAATCTTCATGCCAAAATGCATCTTTACCTCAAAAGTCGCCTGACCCTCCGGCGAATATTTAATTTTATTGGTCTCAGCCACCAATAATTGGAGAAAATATTCCTCCCAGTTGAAAGCGTGCAAAGCGGCATCTTTGATAGCCATCATGACATAAAGCTTCGGCCTGGAGATCTGCTCCAATCCTCCAGCGATTCCCATCACTCCCTGACTAGTCAGGTCGAAGAAGTGACAGTTGGATGTCCTCAGCACCGATTTATTCAATCCTGCCTTCAGAGGAACGTCTTCATCACAAAGAGACTGAAGATAATCTTTCTCATCACCAACCCCATAATCTGCTGGATTGCGCCCAGAATATGGAAGATTAAACAGCTCCTTAATCTTCTGCCTTATGTTGATGATGACCCACTTCCTCGTCATCTCATCTTCACCATCTTCCCTTTCACACAGGAGGTCAAGGGAATGCAAGTTTCCCATTCTTGAGTGTCCTTGTTCTGCCCCATCTTCAAGTAGAATGCAGCAACAAGTCGAGGATGAAGTCTCTTCGGCTTCACTGTGATGAACCTTAAGAGCCCAGCATTTTCAAACAAATCTTTCAAGGGCATAATATCTGGTGATTAGAAGAGAAATCACCAAAGGGTTCCCAGCATATCTTATTCCTTAGATGGAATAGATTCCCAAAGAATGAATCGACAGAAGGTGAAGCCATGATCAAGATATGAAGATATGAAGGAAAGCAATTAGCAGAGAGAAATATAAGCAAGGAAAATATTTGAGTGCGTAAAGGTCGCATAGACAAAAACTTCCCTTATTTATACTAAAATCCAGTTTTAATCGGACGGTTCAGAAAATATGACTGATGGAATTCAATGGTTTAGATTAAGGCTATTAAAAAGCATGGATGCGGATTGAGCCTTTTCGGTTTTTATATTTAATGATTCAAAAACTTTATTGAAAACTGTTCCCGCCTACTTTGCATTAAATGCATGTTAGAGCATGTCTGTATTTATTTCAAATAATTTGCATTAAATAATAACTGAATAATAAATGAACGGTTGAGATTAGGTGACAAAAAGATTTGATTTGACAATACGACAAACAGTATCAAATGATGATGCAAGTAAGATAAGATGACTAAAAATAATTCAGGAAACATACCAGTCAGTCAGATTTTGATATCTGACTGATACCACTTTTGACCTATCAGGGTGACAAGCCCTGAACTCAGTGTCCTGAACTTTAGTCAGTCTATACTGACCATCCTTTCTTACTGAAAGTTCCCCCTTCAACCATTCACCTTCAAACTGATCCTTAGTTAGTTGCTCCTGACCTTATTCATACTGAACTGAGATTCATACTGAATCCCCTAAGCCTGGGTCAAGGAGTCCTAACTCTACTGACAACTCAACAAACCTGGTTTCAGGCAAAGCCTTAGTCAGGATGTCAGCTCTCTGCTTATCAGTAGGGACTCTTTCCATCCTGATATCTTTCTTCTCAACATGATCTCTAATAAAGTGATGCCTGATGTCTACATGCTTACACCTTGTGTGTAAGACTGGGTTTTGGGATATGGCATTGGCACTATTATTGTCACAATAAATTGGGACTTCAGTGGCCTCTATTTGGCAGTCTCTTAGTTGTTGCTTCAACCAAAGGATCTGGGAGCAACAACTGTCTGCCGCCATATATTCAGCCTCAGTAGCAGACATTGCAACACTGGTTTGCTTCTTAGAAAATCATGAGATCAGTTTACTCCCTAGAAACTGACATGTGCCTGTAGTTGATTTCCTATCAAGCCTACAGCCTCCATAATCTGCATCTAAATAACCAGTCAGCTCTAGGTTGTTATCAGAGGGATACCTAAGTCCTAAGTTGACTGTACCCTTCAGGTATTTCAGTATCTTTTTGGCACTCTCTAGATGACTTTTCTTCGGATCAGACTGATATCTTGCACACGCTCCGACTACATAGGTGATGTCAGGACGACTTGCAGTCAGGTACAATAAGGATCCAATCAGTGCCCTATATTCAATCTGATTTACTGAGGCTCCATCTTTGTAAGGATCCAGCTTCTCATTTGTGTTCATGGGAATACGTGAGACTCTGCTGGTCTGAACTCCAAACTTCTGAATCAAGTCCCTCGCATACTTGGACTGATTTATGAAGATTCCGGAGTCAGATTGCCTGACTTGGAGACCCAGAAAGAAGTTCATCTCTCCCATCATTGACATCTCAAATTTCCCAGTCATCAGCTTGGAGAATTTCTCACAAAGCTTCAGATTAGAAGATCCAAATATTATGTCATTCACATAAATCTAAACCAAGAGAATATCCTCCCCTTCGGATATCCTGAAGAGGGTCATATCCACTGTTCCTTTCACGAACCCGTGGTCTATCAAGAATTGGGAAAGTGTATCATATCAAGCTCTCGGAGCTTGCTTCAGACCATAAAGAGCTTTCTTCAGGTGATATACTTTATTCCCAACTTCGAACGCTGGAGGTTGCTCAACATAAACCTCCTCGTTCAGTACACCATTCAGAAATGCACTCTTTACATCCATATGATACACTTTGAACTTCTTAAATGTTGCATATGCCAAAAACAGCCTGATTACTTCCAACCTTGCGACTGGAGCAAAGGTCTCATCATAGTCGATCCCTTCGGCCTGAGAGTAACCCTTTGCCACTAGTCTTGCCTTGTTTCTGACGACAACATTCTTCTCATCCCTCTTGTTCTTGAAGACCCACTTGGTGCCAATAACATGTTGACGCCTAGGTCTATCAACTAACTCCCAAACCTGATTCCGCTCAAACTGATTGAGCTCATCCTGCATGGCTAAGATCCAGTTGGGATCAGCAAGAGCTTCTTATATGCTCTTAGGTTTCTGATCACTCAGGAAGCAACAGAACATAGCACTCTCACTAAAGGATAGCCTTGTCCTAACCCCCTCATTGACATCACCAATGATGTCAGCCAATGAGTGATCATCTAGCCACCGCCTCCTGCTGACGGCTGCACTGGGAGCTGCTGACGTTCCCTCACCTGAACCTAAAATGTTAGTTTCAACAATAATGGGCAACGAAGCGGAACGAGCAAGAACAGGGGATACTGAGTCATTTCCTGAGGGTTGGCCAATATCAGGGACATTGTTTCCCCCTACAGTGTTGGACTCAGTAACTATCTCAGGTGCAGAAGCATCATCACCGACAGTACGTACCTCAGGTTGAGTCTGTGCCTCCGTCTAAGACTCAACATTCTCTGAGGCTGGGGCTTGCTGAGGGTTGGCCTGAGGTCCATCCTGATCTTCGTCATCATCATCCCATCCCTTGGGAGCACTCACAAGTTTGATCTTGAATTCAGGATTCTTCAGGCTCAGTTTTGTCACCCTCTTGGTAACCCCCTCAGTGTCAGGACTCATAACCTATTTTCTGCACGCTGATGCAATCTCATCAAACACAACATGAGGTGTTTCTTCCAAACAAAGGGCCCGACAGTTATACACCCTGAAAGCTTTACTGACTGAGGAGTATCCTAAGAAAACTCCCTCATCAGACTTGCTATCAAAGGCTTTGAGCTGGTCTTTCCCATTGTTCAGAATGAAACACTTACACCAAAAAATATGGAAATAGGAGATGTGAGGCTTCCTTTTATTCCAAATTTCATAAGGTGTCTGAACATGTTGTTTGTTCAGCATAGATCGGTTCTGAGTGTAGTAAGCAGTGTTGATTGCTTCTGCCCAGTACTTCTTGGGCAGTCCTGACTCAGCCAACATGGTCCTGGCAGTTTCCTTCAGGGTCCGGTTCCTTCTCTCAGCTACCCCATTCTGCTGAGGGGTGCTGGCTGCAGAAGTCTCATGAGCAATACCAAGGTCAGTACAAAAATCAGTTATAATTGAGTTAATAAACTCAGTTCCCCGATCTGATCTGAACCTGACGATGCATTGACCCTGTTCAGTACTCAATTTCTTGAGTAACTCCGAAAGCTTGACCTGAGTCTCCTTCTTGTTTAGTAAGAAAATAACCCATGTGTACCTGGAATAATCATCAACAACAACAAGGGTATATTTCTTACCATTCATGCTGACAGGAGTAATCGGACCAAAGAGATCCATGTGCAGGAGCTGAAGCACTCTGTCAGTTGAGAAGGCATCTTTCTCCTTGAATGAAGATTTGGTTTGCTTTCCTTCCTGACATGCTCTGCACACGTGGTCTTTACTAAAAACTTCATTGGGTAGACCATCTACAAGAGAAAGTCTAGAAATTTTGTTAATAATCTTGAAGTTTAAGTGACTCAGGCGTTTATGCCAAAGCTAACTGAGCTCAGATGAGCTCTTAGCGACCAAACAAGTTTCAGGAGAGCTGCTCTTAAAGTCAGCAAAATATACATTTCCTCTCCTGACACCTGTAATCAGAACCTGCAGTGTAGATTTGTCCTTCACAAGGCATATGTTAGATGTAAATTCTACACTATATCCTCAGTCACAGAACTGACTGACCGAAAGCAGGTTATGCCTAAGACCCTCAACATAGGATACAATAAGCACTTTAACTGAACCAACAACAAGAGTATCGAATCCTCTGGAGAAACCCTTAGAGTTATCACCAAAGGTTACCTGCGGGCCTTCCTGAGCTACATAGTCCTGAAGGAGAACAAGAAATCTGGTCATGTGCCTAGAACACCCTGAATCCAAGTACCAGTCCTTCATCAGATCCTCCTTCTTCTTCTTGTAGCCCGCAGTGACCTGAAAAGAATCAGGCCTCAGGTACCCATCTAGTATTGGGTCCTACAGTATCAGTCATACCCTTCGGGATCCAGATTTGCTTAACAATTCTGATGGCATCAGAAGTGTAAACCTGTCTCCCTGAAACATCAACATACACAGTCCTCTTCTTCCTTTGTGCCTGGGAAGTTAAGGGTGTATGTGTGTCAGCCTGAGTCTCAGGAGCCCTAGATTAATTCCTGGGGGCGGGCCTCATGTTCCTCCTAGGCCTGGGTGCATTGGGCTGAGGTCTGTCCTGAGAAGGAGCAGCTCGGGCTAGACCTCTAGGCACTTGAGGTCTGGCCTGAGTGTTATCAGAGTCAGGTCTCCATTGCCTTTCAGGGGCCATTTGGTTTGTCCTTCTCTTCTGAGGATTAGGACGCTCCTAATGGGCCCTGTGCCCTGTCTGAGGCCTCTGGACCTCAGTAGTCCTTGGCTTTACCTGAGGCCTCCTCTGACCAGAGTTCCCTCTGCCCTGAGTATTCCTAGGCTGAGCCTGAGAAGTACTTGGGGCTGAGTTCCTTCCAGCCTGAGGGTTCCTAGGCTGAGCCTTGGAGTTCCCTTGGTCCTTCTTCCTCGACTCAGGATGAGAAGTCTGAGCCTTTCCCATAGGTTTTGGCCTAGATTCCTCAGTCCTTTGCCTAACAGGTTTAGGCACTTTCTCCTTCCCTTTGCCTTTATCCTGACGAGCAACACTTGGGCTCTTGTCGTCAGTTTGGGCAGGGACAAACTTTTTCTGAGAGTTGCTCCCTGAAGCACCTCTCTTCTTCTTGCCCTTTGGGTCTTTAGAGGCATCATAGCCTAACCCAGCTTTAGCACCATTGGTCAGCTGAGAGAAACTTGTTAACTCATCAACCACTTGGGAATATGTGTGTAACTTCTTCAGCTTATCCTAAAGGCGCACATTTTCTCTTTTCAGGGCCTCAAGCTCAGTGGTGTACTGAAGCACCAGTTTCTAATGAGCATTCTCTTTTGAGATCAGCTCAAGATCCCAAGCAGTTTGCTCAGCACTAAGGCGAGCTTGCCACTCAGCTTCGAACATCTCTCTCAGAGCAATTCGCTCAATCATCTGATGTTCCTGAGCAAGGAACTGATCAGTATCACGAGTCTCAATCAGCGAGCTGATTATAGCATTGAGTCTTTCAATCGCCACTGGAGTTTCATCATGCCTATTCCGGGCATGAAGCAACTCTTCCTGGAGGTTTACTAGCCTCAGTGCTTCCTCAGTATCCCTCACTCTGAGAGACTCAGTTAGCCGATCATTCTCCCCACTCAGTTGTGCATTCACATCCACTGTGTGAATATGAGTCTCCTGCAGCCTTGAGAACTCAACCATCAATTGCACTAAACCGAGCTGAAGGTCGAGATCCCTTGCTGAATCTGAGCTAAGCTCATGTGCGTGATTAGGAGAAGAGGCAGAAGAACATACCTCATCATCTGCCATCAGGCAGAGATCATCATACTCCTCATCGGAGAAGAGTTCAGGGGACCGGCGTCCAGGGCCATCTGAATCTGAGGAATCCTCAGCAAGCATTGCTCTCCGGTCTGATGCCCTGAGCTCTCTCTTGGCTCTCCGATCTTCTCTCTCTCGAGCGCTGAGCTCCGGACAATCATACTGATAATGTCTGGTCTTGTGGCAGTGGTAACACTGATCTACATCAGAAACACCCTTTTTGTCAGTGTACCTTTTATCAGATGACTCCCTCCTGCTCCCTGATGAACATTCAGGTTTGGAGCTGGATCTTCTGGGATCAGCATCATCTCTCCTCTTCTCATCTCTGCGCCGCTCAGGCTCCTCTCTCTCTCTCCCCTTGAATCTGAACCCCTCCTATGTTCCCTCCGGGGGCTAGATCTCCTGGGGCTGGAATACCTGCGATCACGAGAGTCAGTATAAAACTTCTTATACCTGCCAAAATGAGAGTTCAGCTTCTCAAATCGTCGTGCCATCAGGCTGTACTCCAGGGCTAGCTCATCCTTGCTCATATTTCTGAGTGATTTCGAGCCAGATCCAGCCTCAGGCTCATGAGTAGCTTTAAGAGCCACGCTCTTTTCCTTCTCAGGCGTCTCCTCCTCTCTCACCTCCTCACTGATAGCACCCTTCCTCTTCCTCTTATCGAGGTCAAATTCCAAAGCCTTTAACTCTGAGAATAGGTGAGAGTAAGGAATATTTGTGAGGTCCTGAGTGTTCTTCAACAAGATCACTCCTGTGTCCCATCTTTCAGGGAGACAGTTCAGGATTTTAGACGACACCTCCCTCTTGGGAAAGTCCTTCCCAAGGGTTGCTAGCTCGTTCATCATCTTAATGAATCGAGCTTCTATCTGATCGATGGATTCTCCTTCCAACATCCGAAAGGCCTCAAACTTCCTGATAGCAAGATCACACTTCTTTTCCTTGATCTTCTCTGAGCCCTCACTCATCTCCTTCAGTGCATCCCAGATCTTCTTCGCAGTTGTCAGATGCGTGAGCCTAACCGAGTTCTCGTAAGAAATGGTGCGCAGTATAATGTTCTTCACAACATTATCCAGTCCGACTTGCTTAATCTGATCAGATATAAGCGCGGACCTCTCCACAGGCTCATCTCCGACAGCCAGAATAGGGACATTGCCAGCTACGGGCCAGGTGGTCTGAAGATAACTCATAAATCTGATCGGACCATGCTCAATCACCTGGGGTATCTGATCATGGATGGAGTAGAGATGTGCAAGGACCCTGAATTTCCAATAATCATAATTGTCAATAGAGAATTCAGGAAGACTGCCTTGGAGGCGTTTAGAACCGGAAGCCATGAATGCAAGTTTACAGAAACAAGATCTGTTCAGTTGACCACCAAAAGCTTCTCCTTAGAAACTGATGGTAAACAAAGTCAGTGGTCTTTTGAACCACTGCTCTGATACCACTTGTTGGTCCCGAAACGAGTATAAATCAGTGTATGGGGGAATACACTGATGTCAGATTTTTCTGAAGACTCAGAAAAATACTCTTACACGCTCAGTCAGGAAGATCCTGATGTTACTCAGCAAAACTGATAGTCCGCAGGGGCAGCAAGGACAAGTCAGTAATGAAGTCAGATAGGCTGAGTGTAAGTAATGTGCTCAGAAGCACAGTAGAGATAACAAACCTACTGACTACTCAGAAGCAAGTCAGTCGGACTACTATCTTAGTAAGCTAGAGTACGTGCGGAATGTGAGCCCTTAGTTTTTACTCATTTTAGCTTCTGAAAACTTTTCTCTGAGTTTGCTTAGAAAATTGGTGGTTAAGGCTGGTGCAAAATATTAAGACTCGGGATGATTGATTCAACCTGAATATCAAAATAATGTAGTATGCTCAGTTTAATATGAGTGACAATTATGATCCTGAACACGAATGTAAATCAGCACACAAGGGTCTTTTTAACGTGGTTTGGAGATAACCAACTCCTATTCCACAACCTGATTTAACAGGAAACTATCCTCAAAACCCTGCGGATAGGTACTTAGTTTTTACGTGCTAAGGGACACGAATAGCCAACTTCCACTCTTAGGAACTGACCCCTGGGTGGTTTTACAAGTACCAGTCCTTCTAACCAACCAATCTCACACCCTGAGTGGTTTGGTATTCTTGGTTTCCAACTAAGGATAGCCCTAGCAATACAAAGAAATGCTAAAGATTAGAGCTATCAAAACTAAGCAAATACAGAGTGAATCCTACTACAACACTAGGGAAATTTAATTGCAGAGTGTTGTTCAAAGTATGCTTTGAGTGCTTGGATTCTTGAGAGTTTTCACTTGGAAATTTCCCGTTAGCCTTGAATGGGTGCAAGGCTCTCCATATTTATAGACAAGATTCAAAATAGATCCGTTGGAGGAGATCTACCCAAACCTTTCCTATTTTAGGGTGGTTGCAGGTTAGATGTACTATTGACCTAATTGCCATGCTTAATCTGGCAATTTTTATCCCGCCGCCTGCAACTCTGAGACACATTAACTGCTTCGCAGACTCCGTACATGCGTGTCAAAAGATAATTGGCTCTCTGTACAAATGGCTAGTTGACCACCTGACACTTGTCCTTCCTCGTACATTCAATTCTCTGAGTCTCTTGTTAATAACTCAGCCTGAATGTTTGTCTTTATTGGAGTCTTACTGACATTCTCTTTGTCTCTTTGTCCCATAGCATAAATAACCTTTTTTGCTTTGGACTTACATGGATCAGGCAAACTGAACCAAGGTCTAAGTCAGGTCTTACGAGCATTCAGCTCGGCCTGATAGGTTATTCAGCCCAGTATGTGTAACCTTTATGCTTTGGACTTACATGAGTCAAATAAACTGACCCAAGGCCTAAGTCAGGTCTTACGAGCATTCAGCTCAGCCTAATAGGTTACACTTACTCTTCACTGACTAAGTTCTGTCCTGAGCATGCTTAGTTTACTCAGTAGAAACATCAGTCAACGGAACTACGGATTGTCTTGAGGATGGATCTTCAAGCTTCGGTCTTCAGCTTCAGTTCAGGCAATCTTCAGCAAGACTGACTCTGTCCTTCTTCAGGATGAATTGTACTTCAGACATCAGTAAATTGGGTCGACTCCAATGTTCTTCAGTCTTCAACACGTTCCCCAGAACTGAATCCCTAACCTGACTATCCTGAACTAGACAATCCTGACCAACTGTACTTAGACAAATTCATCAGGAGTTTTGGGATCTAATCAAAATACTCAGATTGTCCTAACACATGTGTCAATTTTGTTATTAATGAGACCATAAATTTCAGGTTGGAGCATATGTAAAATTGAAAAGTCTTGGTAATCTTAATGAGACTGTTGCAATTGGAATTTTGAGACCAATAAGTGGTGTTATACTAAATGGTAGAGACCTTGGGCCCATGATTTGTGAGGTAGTTATTCAATCTATTCTGAGGGCTGAAGAAATGTTGATTTATCCTTCTGATCTTATGCAATCAATTGGAGATTCTATTGGAGCACCGATTGATTGGCCTTTGTCATTGGTAACTTCTTTTCTCTTGTTATGGTCACTTTCAAGAAAATCTTACCATTTGGGATGATGTTCTTCTGTATTTTATTTAATTACACAATCCTAAGAGATACCAAGGATGTCTTAGTGGTGACAGCAAAAGGGTCAAGTGCTGAAATCATACCTTTCTTGAAAACATGGGTGAACTTACCAATGGTTGTAGGGTTTATGCTCTTGTACTTGAAATTGGCCGATGTGTTGTCCAAAGAGGCTCTGTTTTACTCTGTTATACTTCCATTTTTAGCCTTTTTTTGGTGCATTTGGTTTTTTTTTTTGTACCCTCTTGGCAATTATTTCCAACTCACAGCTCTTGCTGACAACCTTTTGAACATTCTTGGCCCGAGGTTTCTTGTCCCACTTGCCATTTTGAGAATATGGAGTTTCTGTTTGTTTTATGTCATGGCTAAACTTTGGGGAAGTGTAGTTATCTCTGTTCTCTTTTGGGGTTTTGCTAACCAGGTATTATTCAGTTTAGTTATACACATTTTTTGTCATCTGAGTAATTCAAATGTTCTTTCTTTCATTTTGTCTTGTGTTTGAGATTCTTGGTGATCTATGCTTAAGCTAGTGTTGTGTGTGGTGAAGATGGATATTCCTCTAAATTTGCTAGCTTTCTGGATTTTCTCTGTTGTTAGACTCATTAGAAATATTGTCTTATATACATTCAATTAGTGATGTAGTTAAACTTGAATCACCATTTTAATTAATATTTGTGCTCAAAATATTTGGAATATGAAAGTATTTACCTTTCTTGGTCTTAATTGGCTTGTCTTTTTTAGTTTAGTACATAAGTGTATAAATTTGTTTCAGTAGAATAATTTGAGTTTTCAAACTAAGGATGTGGTTAGAGATTTAAGGTCTATGTACATGATAGATTTTTAGTAAACCACCAATAATAAAAAAATTAAGTTTTATTTGTGTATCGAAGCATTATTATTGAAGATATCTATATTTTGAGTTAACTTGTTAATTTATAATATTTATTTTGACTCTATTTAATATGCAAATTGTCTTGGACGATGGTGAAAATTGATGGAAGAATTTGTGGAACAAGAACAAAGGAACTTCACAATTTAAGTGGGTTTTTTTTTTCATATTTTGTGGAACATCAATATACATCTCTTTAGTTGTTTTTGTGTGGTTTTGATAAGAGATGAGTTTTACATCTATTTTGAATTGCTTGATATTTCGTTATTATATGACATTATAAATTTTTTAGTACATTTTTATTTGACATAAATTGTTTATGATTTTTTATATGAATGATATTATTAAGAAATACTTGAATCTAGTTGTATTTTTCATAATAGAGACACATTGATCTAGCATACAAGGTATATATAAGTGCCTTGATTTAAATTTTGGGGGCACAAAATTTTTTATACTACACATAAAAGTGTCTCCAATTTAAT
Organism: Prunella vulgaris; assembly: GCA_026898435.1. Classification (NCBI taxonomy): domain Eukaryota; kingdom Viridiplantae; phylum Streptophyta; class Magnoliopsida; order Lamiales; family Lamiaceae; genus Prunella; species Prunella vulgaris. The sequence continues at coordinate 249,778 of JAPKLY010000285.1, read as the reverse complement.
TTAAATGCACCAAAAAATGCCTTAAGATATCACTTTGAAACACATTTAAGTGCCCCTTGATATTTAATTTAAGAATGAATAATGTGTCCCGATATTTCTTTTAAAAACACAAATAAATGACCTAAAATTTTATTTGAAGACACCTAAGTATCCTAATATTTCATTTGAGTGTTCTTATATACATGTAAGTGTCCCAATATTTTATATTAAGACAAAAGAATGTGTCCTTACACATGCATAAGTGCCCCAATATTTTGTATTAAGGCAAAAGTAAGTGTTCTTATATATATATATATGAATGCCCTAATATTTCATATTAGGGCATAAATTAGTGTTCTTATACATATATAAGTGCCCCTATCTTTCATTTTAGGGCACAAATAAGCATTCTTATGTATACATAAGTGACTTATGACTATAATTTAGGGGCATACACAATTATAATGCTACACATTATGTTCCCCAATGTTAATAAAATTACATAAATAAGTGTCTGTACATTTCATTTAAAGACACAAATAAGTGTCCTAATATACTTATCATTAGAATTCAAAGCCTTTTAAAAGGCATTCACATGTGCCTCAAAAAATAAAACTTGGGACATATATATATGTCAAGAGAGCTATTGGTATAGAGGCACTTAAAAAATGCCCCTAATTCTTTAGGGACACAACACCTTGAGGCACATGTAATAAGTGCCTCTAAAATTATATGTGCCCCAACAAAGTACAAATCGGGACACTTTTTAGTGTCTGGAAAGCCATTTTTTGTTGTAGTGAATTAGGATTTTCTTTGTGTAATGGGTATGAAGGTCAACCCATACTCATACATAGGATTATTAGGCGTGCAAATTTTAAGAGAGGAGCTGTGGATGCTCCTATGGCCCCAAAGTTGAAGAAAAGAAAGAAAGATAAAGAGGATAGGAAGAAACATAACTCTACAACGAAGAAACCTATAGTTGTAAAGAGTTATGAAAGGAAAAAGAAAAATGTCAGGAGGAAATTACATTTGGTGGATGAGGACACTGAATCAGAAGATGAAGTGGATAGAGAGAGGAGAGCTAAGAGATATCATTCTAAGGATATTGCTATTGTTAAGAAGAGGCTATCTACATCTGTAGACTTGACAAATGTACAGTCTGAAGAAGTTGAAGAAGAATTTACTCTTGAAAATCCTGTTCAAACTGAACAATTGCTAGTTGTTTCAGTTGAAAGAGTGGAAGGATTTGAAGAAGAAAGAAGAAAATTTGAAGAATGAAAAAATTTGAGAGAAAGACTTGAGAAATTGAAAGCTAAAGAGAAGGATTTGTTCCAGTGGGTAGTTAACTGGACAAATTGCTCAGATTTGAATTATCTTTTGAGGACCAATTTCTTTGATGAGTTTCTTTCTGAGAAACTGAGGAAAAATAAAGTAAAGGGAAAAGAAGACATTGTTGAGACTAAAAAATAAACGATGACTAAGTCAGCAACTGAGGCTCTTAAAGTTGCAATGGGCACTAGATTGACCCTGATTCACAATTTCCAGAAGCAGAATTTGAAGTAGTCAGTTCAGAAAGTGAAGATGATATGCCTAGAAGAGTTGGCGAAGGAAGCACACAAGTTGTTGAGACTGAAGGTCTATCAACTCTAGCTGAAGGAGCAACTATTTTGGAATCTCCAGGAGCAAGTGCTGCAAACTTGATTCGAACTGAACAAGAGAATACCATAGAAGTTGAAATTGAAAAGGAAAAAGATGCTGAGAAAGGTGGTTCACTTTTCAAGGAACTACAAGATAAACCCGGTAATGATGATGATCAAGGTGATGATGATGCACCAATGGGTGGTGCTCAAGCTGAAAGTATTCAAGTTCCTACTGCTCAAGAAGTTGTGAATACTGAGCAGATTGTTGAAGAGATAGCAAGAGAGATTGATGAAGGAGAAAAAGATGAGTCTACTCAAGCTGCAACCTTATTCCATCAACCACCTCCAACAATTTACACATTGGATGAGATATACTATTAAGGTACTCCTCCATTACAAACCTATTCAGCTTTGGAGAGAGTAAATATTGATGATTATATTGAAGGAATGGTTGATACTTCAACTGATAAACAGGAATTGCATATCACTCCAAGTAAAAGGAAAGCTACACTGAAGACTCTACAGCTGTAGAGTTACTACCCTCAAAAGCTCAGAAGATTGGGAAAGGAAAAGAATTGATGATCCAAGAAGCTGAATCTGAAGAAGAAGATAGTGATTCACTTCCCAAAATGACTCCAAAAGAAGTTATTTCTAAGCTTCAAGGCTTTGAAGAGACACTAAAAAGGATTGAAGCTGAAATTCTCAAGCAAGTTAAGCTTGTTCCAGATATTGTAATATCACAGAGAGTGAAGAAAGGAGTAGAGGATGCTGTAAAGAAGGTTGAGGAAAGAGGAATTAAAGAGCAAAAAACTGATGCATGATAACTTCAAACTGGTTGTTGATAATCTGATGAAGCAGAATGAAGACATAAGGACTGGATCTCTTCAAGAATCCAGAGAGGTTTCAAATCTACATTCATCCATTGATACCATGAAGGATGATGCCTTTAAACTGAGATTGGAAGTAAAGGAAATGAAACTTGATTGATCATTTTATTTGGTTGCTATTTTATTTAATTATTAATTTTGACAATTTAGTTAGGGGCCCTTGTTTCAAATTCCTCAATGGTAATGGAAATGAAATTTTATTTTCCTTCTTTACCCTTACATATGTTCAATAAGAGTTTATGTTCATGGTGGTTACATCATTAATGTTGTGCTTTAATTTTGGAATAAGTATACAAAAAAGAAAGTTGTTGATTATTGTAGGGGGGATTGATTGAGGAGGATGAGATGAGGGTAATCAAATGGGGGTAATGATTATCTTATTTAGGAGAAAAACCAATGTTATGGTCTCATTACCTACTATAATTACTATATATATATCCACACTCCCATTACCATTGAGAAATTTTATACCAAGCGCCCCCTTAGTAATTTTTGAATAGCTTAAGTTTAAAACACCCTTTAATTAAATGATCTTTTCTAGAAAAAACAAAATCATTTTATAATACTAATACACTAACTCTTCCTTATGGGATCGACTTGTATTTACCATCCTATAATTGACATTGTACACTTGCGGTTGTTTATTTTATGTGTTGGGAAATATCGGAACAATAATTGTAAAACTTCGTCCCAAATTTCAATTTTTTATTTAATTTCTTAATGTCATTAAAAAAATTCACCATATTTTTCTGGAAATTGATATTGTTATGAAATGTTATTATTAATATTTTATTAGTTGTTTGTGATGATTATATGAATACAGTTATAATTTACGTAATAAGATTTATTATGTAAAGATAATATGATAATAAAAATTGTGTATGCATGTTTATTTCCTGCGTATTTTGAAAATTTTATGTATGCGAAATTTCGACACCGTTTTGCTGAAATTTTGATTATTTTTCTTAAAATTTTAATATTAAAAAATCAAAATTAATTTTGTAAATTTTTTGTTTTGTTTTTTAAAATTCATACTTTTTTCGAATTTTGAATATCTTTTCCAACATATTTTTGTGAATTTTTGATGTCTTTCCAAAAATATTTTTTCGAATTTTTCTAACACATCATTTTTTTGTTTCTAGCGTCAACACTGTCTCGAAAGCTGAAGAAGGCATTGCAGACTCGACACAATTGTCTCTATCTTCTTGCCTCACTCAACACTCTCTGAAGGTTTTATGCCGAAAATACCCCTCATGATCGCCAGAATCTTCGATTTACCATTGAAAGGTGTGACCTCTCCATAAACGAGGAGTTCCTTGCCGTGTACGCTCGGCCCGCATCAACTGAGACACCACTATTTGTTTACTTCATATATTTTTGTAGTTTGATATGGTAAGAGCTTTGATGATCATAAATGCATTTTCAAGAATTTGGTTCAGTTGATCTGAGCATATGGTGTGTGCATTGTTGTTTGGTGCTGAAATGAAAATCATATAGTTTAGAATAATGATATTTGTGTTATTTGGAGCATGATCAATATTGTAGTCCTACAATACATCAATGTCGTAATTAAGATCCATACATGAAAGACAAATTAATATGGAGAAGGGAATTTTATTGGAAGGTCAATTAAAATTCCAGAGGCACTTTGGGAAATGAAGATTGAGGAAAGCAATCAGAGAAGGATAGTGCACTTTTGTAGTGGATTCTTAGAGGCCCAATCTTATATACCTCACAATAAATTAATAGACTTCATCACAGCTCAATAATATATATATATGTATACTCAGTTGGATTCGTTATAAAAGAACAGTACCAGGAATTAAAGATTGATAGAAGTGCACACTAAGGCAACCTTTGATATATGCTAGAAATCACCAAAA